>JAAEAF010005792.1:0-78079 GCA_011037195.1 Triatoma infestans
GATGGACAGTGTTGTCTGTAATGAGAGAACACTGCCCGGAGGCCGCCAGTGCACTGAGAAGTGAGAAGGCTCCGGGCGCCAATGGCCATAGATGTTTACGAGCCTTAAATTAAAAAATAGAAAAAAAAAGAGTAGAGTTAATAGATTCATCCAGACAGAAAGAAAAGCACTAATGAAGAATATATTATGCCACGTTCAGGGCCATCTAGGGACAATTCAAGAACTAACCTAGCTCAATAAATTATAATCACACTCCAGGAAAAATTCAACCCCTAAAAGAGATATCATGCGTTATATGAGCGTTACTAATATCTTCTTACTAAGGCCATCGTAAAATGAATATGTACCCAATGAGCGTACAGATGACAAGATAATTAAACAGCATGGCTTTTTTTATTTTCTAAAAAAAAAACAACTCGTGCGAAACACCCAAACGACTTTCTGTTACTGCTGAAACAATTATATACAAAATGACAAATTATCTTTAAATTTCAAATTTTACTCATTTGTCCCAACACACTACACATGGAGGTAGTGGAGGGGAAAAGTACTTACCAGGCAGGCAGTAGAAATGATTATATTGTAGTTCAACAGAAAGTGCCAATAATACTGAACCAATCGCACGTAATATTTGAAATTTAATACCACATATTCCGCAGAACTTAAAATCTTTAAAGAAAATTTTTATTACATAGTTTTCTAGAAAATTTTAAACAATCAAGCACTTATTCTGTAAATCATGCACTTCCGGTAAGCCGATTTTCTTCAAATTTGGAATTCTAGCAATACTTCGAATATGTATTAATATATATGTGGTATTAATTACCATAGAGGGTACTGAAGTAGTATTTTACAGGAAAGCATAACGCTACTGTTCCTACCTTATTATAAAATCCAAAGAACTTTTCTATTTTTTTTTTTTGAAAGTTAATTAAAAATTAACTGTTAAAATTGTTGAATATGTGGATGGGTCCGCAATGCTGGATAACATATGATATCTGATAAATTTACTCTGTCGATTTATGAAAATCCGAAACCGGTCAGGAATAGAAGAAATGTACATGCTACGACGGATAAAATATCAGATAAAAGTAAATATTTAAATAAATTTAAAAGATTACTAAAACTTAGGTGAAAAGTAAATTTAATTTTATTAAAAATTATGAAAACTTATGGCTTCTGCGTTGTATGTACATAGTTAAGAACAAAAAATTAAAAAAGGAAAAAGCTGATCTGTTAGATTCAGCAATAGTAAATGTATTTTCTATATTTGGATAACCGTATCTTCGAAGTTTCCTAGTATATGATACCGGAAATTTCCTTTGTGATTCTGAAAATAAATAATTTGACAATAAAAAAAATCTGGCGATTTTCTCTTACAGCATTTATGACTGGAATTCTAATATACATTATTTTCTTCTAAAATTTTTACATTTTCACCAGATTTATAGGGCAGCGCCCTCTGTAATGCAACGGTAGATTAGAGTAACTAGAAAGTCATAAAAATATTTTCCAATATTTTTTGTTTTTTTAATAAGTTTTATATCTGTGCAGTTAACATTCCGAACTTAGAGAAAATTGTTTCAGCTGTGTCCAACAAAATTTAAAAAAATAACTGTGGGTGAGGCACTAATACGACTTTCTCTTACTGCAGTTAAATACAGATAAAATTAGCAAATTGTCTTTAAACTTGCATATTTTTACTTAGAAAAGAGCGCCAATAACATGAACAAACCTACATAACACTTGAAATTTAACGTCATAGTTTTCTTAGAACTGCATAACTATAATCAATTTTTCCAGAAAAATGTTTAAAAAAAATATCAATGCATATAGCATCCTAAGTTTCAAGGAAATCGTTGAAGCCGCTTTAGAGAAAATTCTAAAAAACCTATAAAAAAAAAAACTGAATATGTGGATGCGCCCGCAATGCTGGATAGCGTGTGATATTTTATCCGTCATATCATGCATATTCCTTTCGACCCTGACCGGTTTCGGATTTTAATCCTACGTCAGAGCAAATTCACCAAGTTCGTGTAGAGAGTGTACAGAAGTTTGTGAGAGTGTAAGAAAAACATTGCATGAAGTTAACTCTGTACACAAACTTGGTGAATTTGCTCTGACGATGGATGAAAAATCCAAATCCGGTCAGGAACAAAAGTAATGTATGTTACGAGGGATAAAATACCAAAAGAATAACTGTTCACTAAAGTAATTTCGGTTACCAATTTTTTTTCAAATTTGGAATTATAGCAATACATATGTTTATATTATATAGGAAAGAGAACCATACATTGCAGTGAACTTTAAGGAACCCCCAACATTGTTGCACCCCCAGTACGCGCCTCAAAATACAATTTTCTAGAAAACTGCTTCAAATAAAAGTTTTTTCAAAATTCCGTAGAATCGCACTTTTGGCTGAATGACTTTTAAAGAGAAACTTTCATGTTAGATGCGGTATTTCTAAACTGAATATCATGTTTGACCTTCCTCCGATTTTTTGGGTGTTGAAATATTTTGTTCACAAACAGACACGCGCGCGCACGATTATTTTGTATTCAGGGGATCGTCAAAACAGTGTTTCAATGAAAATTGAATTTAAAAAAAAAAACAAACGCTATATATATACAGGGTGTAACAGGAACCTCTGGCAATATTTCGGGATATGGTTAGTCACTTTATTTGGAATAAAAAATTTCTAATAAACCATGGTCCGATTCGTTCACCTTCAAAAGTTATTCTTCATTTTGGAAAATTTTCAATTTTCCTACTTTTTCTCATAAATTGATTATATCTCAAAAAGTTTTTAACATAAAACATATTCAATTACATCTTTGGAAAGAGCATTAAATTTCCTATAAGAAACAGAAGTTTTATTTTAATTGAATTAATTATAAGGTTTTTCAGAGACATTAAACTCAACTCTACAGCGCTTCGACTGTTAAAAACCACTTTTCAATAGTATTTTCTTATAAATTTCTTTAAGGGTAGCGTACGGTCCGATTACAGAAAAAATATCTACATTTCACCAGCTTTCCAACGATAATAATATCGTGGGGTTTCTTTCTTGTTTTCTTAAAGAAAATGCGAAATAAATGTAAAATGAAAATTGAGAGCTAGTACAAAAATATCACAAGATTAATTAATAATCCTGTAATGAACTTTGGAATTGTTATCTCACGATAGAAATTCGTCTAATTCTAATAAACTGTAACATTTAGTCGTGATTTAGCTGGTCATACATTCAAAATGCCAGATTTCTTTGTCATAGAATGGCGAGATATGGTTTTTATTTGTGGGTTTTGTAATGGCAGCGCGGAAGCTGCAGCTGAGTATGCTAGCCGTTGGCCTAACAGGAAACCATATAAGCAGCGTATTAAAGACTAGGGGAAACCGGTTCTGTGAGAATAAACTACCGAGGAAACTTGACCGTTCTTACGAAAATTCATGTCAACGCATCTTGAATGTGTTTGATGATGATTCTACCCTTAGCACACGCAGAGTGCCATTGTCGCTAGGTTTGTCACTCAGACGGTGCACAGGTATCTTCGACGGGATGGTAGATATCTGTATCACTTGCAGCAAGTACAGTATTTGCTAGAACGTGATTACACCTGTCGTACTCAATTCTGTATTTGGCTGCTACAACAAACAGCCCAGAATCGTCGTTTCCCCCAAAACATTTTGTGGACCGATGAGGCGACGTTTACTCGAAATGGTTCTTTACGTCACATCAGTATCCGTCGACGTTTATGTGCAGATTTATGTCGACGTTTACCCGCAACATGCACTATTGGAGTGACGAGAATCCCCGTGCAACCAGAACGTCGTCAGAACGATCAGTTTCCTCGGTAGTTTATTCTCACAGAACCGGTTTCCCCTAGTCTTTAATACGCTGCTTGAATTGAAAATTTTCCAAAATAAAGAATAACTTTTGAAGGCGAACGAATCGGACCATGGTTTATTAGATTTTTTATTCCAAATAAAGTGAAAAACCATATGCCGCAGTATTGCCAGAGGTTGCTGTTACACCCTATATATATATCCTCTGACCATAGCATTATTGTGACCTTATGTTTCGATTGCCGTGATGGATATATTCTTATTTTTCTGTTTTCGTTGATGGTGAAAAAAAATCTCAACTACTTTTTTTTGTATACGTTACGATCGACTTCTTGATCTTCTCAGTGAAGAATAGATATGGATATAAACATTCAATATACAAAAGTAAATACTCCGTGCAGAATTATTAATTGGATCACTTAGAATGTAATCAGATTACATCAAGCACGATTAAGTGAAAGTCTAATCAATAAAAAGCGAAGATTTTACATCACTCCTGTTAACTTGAAAAAAAGCAAAAAAAGAATAATTACATACCAAAGATGAAAGTTAATAATTTTAATCTGTGAAAGCAGCATAATTTGTAATTAATTTGGTCAGTGTTTTATATATATTAAAGTTATTAAGATAAATGTAAAAGTGTCTTAATCAAATAAAGTTCTCATTTTAAATATGGATATATTATCATTTATGGAAAGTACATTCCTGTAATAATCATCCACTAGAGCAAATCAACCAAAGAAAGTATTAAATAAAAATATATATTTGTGCTTTTTTTTTTTTTTTATAAAGATATTTGTTTTCATTTTTGTTTTATCTCAGCCAGTTTAATTAGGCAGGGACCCCCACGTGAATAATTAAAAGTCACTTTGCATATTTGTACCAAACTAATGACAATTCTATTAAAAATATTTACTATAATCTAGTAAATATTATATTTTTATTTATTTATTGTATTACATCTCGTTATGAATGGGTGAGATAAGAAATGGATTTCAATTGCTAAATATTTTGAGTGAGAAAATAATAATAACATAATAATAAAAAAAAATTACTTCCGCTAATTAAATTCCATTAAATAGCCAGCAGAACAAATGATCTAATCATCAAATCTAGATCATTCAACTAAGGTATTACTTGAAAATAATAAAAATATGCAGAAAAAAACAAACTCAATAATAATAATAATGATTATCATTATAAAATACAAAAAATAAAGAAAGTAGAAAAAGAAAACTGCCAGATTGCATAACAAAAAAGATCTAGATATATAAATATACTTCCGCATAAAGAAGTGTAGACAAAATTGTTTATTAGTAGTTACAAATCTTACGAAAGGCGTTCTTGATGATATTAAATATATATTCATTTCAAAGTGAAAATAGGAACGAAAACAAGTTTAGCACTTTTTATTTTTCTAAGATTAATAAAGCACAAATACACAAATAATAAAAGTAGATGCACATATGAACTACATCTGTGGGGCGTATGTGTAAACATATTAAGTATTAGGATGTTAGTTAGTGTTGTTATAAATATTACAGTTAGGCTAGGATACCGCAGGGATGCCAAGATTCGTGAAGAAATGGCTAGTCCTCTGTAAGGAATGTTTGTTTTTAAGATAGAGTTAAAATGAGCGATTCATATCATTATTATTTATTTATTTTTTAAGAAGAAAGATAAGCCTAATAGACTAGCCAATAGATTCTTTTTAGATAAATTTTATTTGAAAAATCTCTTTCCTAGATGCAATAATTTGCTATATATGAAAAAAAAAGTATGTTGACTGGAGACTTGCCTATCTCTTATTGTAGAATATTAATTTTTGTTAAAAGATTGTTTCATGTGTGAAAATTTTAATTTTTAAAATAACAAATATTACTATAACCTCAAGAGTTATAGAAAAGTTTTCAGAGATATTATTAGCTCTGGGAAATAAAAGTTCTTAGTAGCATCTTCGACCATGTAGATGCCGGAACGGCGTGTACCGGGCCACAAAGGTGGCGGGATCAAAGCTTTGTACGAGGAAGAAAACCTGGTAGCGACAATTAAGGAGGCTGCGGCATGAGAGGATAGAAAGCGAGGCCTGAGACGGGCGTATGAAGAGCAACCTAGGTGGACGAAGGCCTGAGCCACGAGGAAGGCCACGGTTGAGTTGACTGCAAGACGTAGAAGATGACCTGTGTCGTTTGAGATTAGATAGTGCAGAAGAAAGACAAGCGATTGCGAAGAGTGTAATACTTTCTCAAAGAAGACCAAGGTCCTGCATGGACCATAGCGTTACAAAGTAAGTAAGTAAAATATAAGCTAAAAGACTAATGTAATGGATTTGTTTATTTATTTAAGTTAACATACTCGGTCACTTCACAATACATAAGTAAAAATACCAATGAAAATAGAGAACTACTTCCCACTAAGCTTCCTAAAGTAAATAGATTAAGGATGGACAGAGTCTTGAAAAGTGACTAAAACAAGTATTGAAGCAATTTATGTTATAATATCAAATACATAATGATTGAAAATAGTAAATAAGAATTGCAATAAATTGTAAAAATTTACACTTAAAAAACTGTCTTACTATAGATTATATATTTTGGACTTACTTGACGATATTAATCTTAGTTGAAAACAAAACTTAGGGTTTCAAAAAAAAAAAATTGTTCATTTTACGAACTTTAAATGAAATATTTTTCTGAAAAAAAGAGTCCTAGACTTTTGAAAGTAATGTTAAAAACTAACCACTGAATAAAAATATTTAAAAATATATTGAATGGAATGAAACAAAAAAAAATACTTGTTGCGTTTATAAAACCATACATTTAAATATGTTCAAACCAACAACTAAAGAGGGGAAGGCTTAAACTTTCTCCTTTAAAAACCAGTACACAACCGGTTTCTTATGCACGCACACTGCAAACAGTCCTGCTCAGGACGGGTCATTAATGCTATCTAATCTGAAATAAGGCTGAACAAGATATTCGTGACAATAAAATGGACACATAAACCATTCAAGATTTTTTTTTTTTTATATCTTTCTATGACAAAATTACAAAAACATGTATTTAATATGGACAAATTCTCAATAATTAACATGATGTATTAATGAAACTCCCAACCATTCTAAAGAAAATTAGAGCTTGATATCTATACAGCGAACGAATGAATATACTTGACTTTACATAGATTTCCAATGAAAATAATTCTGGAGTAATTTCACTGGATACCAAGAAAAAAAAAAAACAAAAAAAAAAACATTCTATTCATGGACAAAGACAAAGTAAGAATGCTAATTTTAAAAATATTGAATTTAATGAAGGTATGAAACAAGACAATGGTTCCAAAAGGAGAACAAGAACCAGAATGACAAATTTTTCATGCAGTAAATGTCATTGATATTATATCGGAATGTCAACTGCTTACCTTGTATAAAACGTCACGTACCTAAAGAATGATGTCATCAACGACCTCTTTTCAAATTACCTTCTCATAAGGTAATAAATTTAAAATTAATAGAAATATATTCAAATATCATACACAATTTCAAAAGCGATTAGAAAAAAAAAACATTTTAACTTCAAAATAAAGGAATGGATTTCTAGATCAAAGAAAAGAAGCACTATTAAATGAGTTAACCAATATAAAGTAGTTAATATATACGTATAAACGAATGCTTAATTTCTTTTTTATTGAAACATTTATTAACTGTTTTTTTTTTACAATTAATAATTAAATAAATAACATTAAGTACTTACTCGAGCGGCAACAATGCTCAATCCCATTCCATTGTTCGACTTATGAAGTTTAATTATTTGAACTTCAGGTTCTTGTGGAGTTGGAACAAAACCAGCTGAACGATTACTCATTGCACTCGGACTTCGAACCTTTAAACATACGAAATACAATAATAAAATGGGTGAAATTTTCGCTAAGGTGTGTCACGATGATAACTTATCTTTAATAGTACAATATTTATCTTTCAAAGATAAAAATTGCCACTTTTAAATTACGTTTTCATAAGGGTATAATTTAATCTGAATTAAATTCTAAAAAAATAACGATAAATTTTAAATTTAAATAACGAATATGATATTTACCATTGAATTAGAAGGTCCCATATAAACAGTCCATAAACCGTTCGACGTTGGTTGTGCTGTAAGTCGACAAAGTCCAGCATGTTGCAATGGAGCCACAAAGTCTACAAGGCCGGGTGGAACTCCTCTGACCACTTCACATGAATATCCATCTTCAGGTAATAAAAATGGCAATGCTAATTCTGGTTCTTCCTCAAGACGTACTTCACGGCCATCAGACCGGGCTAATTCATCAGCCAAGTTTTCAGCTACCTATAAAACAAAGAAATATAATTATCGAAAAATTTGCCTATCAAAATGTTTTGAAAAATCAAAGATTATTGGCCAGGAAACATTTACACTTTTAGGTCCTAAACACAAGATCCCATATAATGGTCCCAAAAGATCAGGTTCGTATATGTAAAACAAAAAAAACTTTTTTTACATTTCAATGGATTTCCTGGACTAGCTGAATAAGTTGTTTTAGGGATATTTATGAATATACTCAGTTCTTGATTTTATGTTTTTTTTTTTATACTTCTTCTCCTAGGGAACTGGTATAATCAGGGAACTGATTTTTTTATTAGCATGTGACACTGCACATGACCTTCTGCACAAAATACAAAGTCATGGACAGATACAAAACACAAAATCTGTTCCCCTGATGACTGGTTTCCCTAATCAAAGCTAGTAGAAAAAAACGAAAAAGTAATATCAAGAACTGAATATTTTCATAAATATCTCCAAAAGGACAACAAAAAATACTTTCAAACAATTCAGTTAAAATCAATAGAGTTTTTTTCTTATATACTTCACATTTCTCATACCAATAATGTTTTAGGCTTTCTTGAATATGAAAATAATTTTTTTAGGGAAGATTCTCTCCCTCACTCACTCTCTCATTCTTTCTCTCTTCTGTGTGTGAGAGTGAACAAAGAAAAAATAAACAGAAGAGTTTTCGTTTCGTTATCACAAGGGTACCGATACAAGGTTTTAGTCAAAATTCATCAGCCTTAAAAGCAAGAGCAAATTTATTGGATTTTTTTATTTTATTTTTCGCTATATGCTCGGAAAAAGGTACAAACATTTTCTATAAATTTCAACAACTAAATCTGGTTTGCAATCTTATTACAGGAGACCAAAACCATCTGTTTTTGTGAAAAGAACTCATAATTTTCTCTTTCAGCAGTAAGAGAAAGTGAAATGTGAATTAATACTAGTTTTCTTCTGGCTATACCTCAGAGAGCAACTAAGGTCGTTGCATAATATAATGGACAAATCTTTTAGGATCGCATGACCGGAATTGGAGAGTATACTTGAATGCAATTTAATTTAATATAAAAACTAGGAGTCACTGAAAAATTTGTGTCTCCATTTGAAACTTTGTTGAGACGCTTGTGAGACCAAATCTCACTCGATAATAAAACAATTAGCACCTAGACAAAGCGGGGCTGAAGAAAAAAAACTTTAAATACTTAAGATTATAAATTTAATAAACAGTAAAACTAAAGATAACTAAGAAATACAAAAATACATTTAAATTTTTGCAAAAAAAGCATTTAAAAGAATTTTAATTTACTGTACACCACCAAGTATACATCTTTAGGTAAAATAATGGTAAGAAAGTGAAGGAAATAATTCAGTAAAATTATAATACCAATTCGTTTTCATAAGACAGCATAAGGCAGTGCTGCCCTTAGAATGCTTTCCCTCAGTGAATTGAGAAAACTCCGAACGCCAATGACGAGATGTTGACGCGCCTTAAGAAAATAATATAATAAAAAATTACTACTGTTAAAACACAATTAGAAAAACGTACTCTTACTACATTATCAACAATGTCATGAGGTATCCTGGGCTCATCTGGTGTACACTGGTATCTCTGAAGAAGCGCGCGCAATTGCAATGAGTTTAATTTGAAGCAAGTGGAAGAAAGTGTAGCTAGATCATCGCAAGTGTATTTTGGAGCCTGTAATAAGTTAAATATTAATAATTAGTGTGCTTTTCGTCAGATCAGCTGTCATGAGAAGCATTAAAGAAATATTGTTAGTATTATTAAAAAACTACAAATATTTTATTATATTAGCAAATTAGTATTAAAGATATGAATAAGAAGCAATGGGGATATCGTTTATTACTTAAATTCAAAATAAGATCAACAATTAGTCTATCTGCTGTGGAATGGAATGTAAACTTGAGTATTTGAGGCAAACAGAATTATATTAAAAATAGCGGTTCAAAGTGGTTGTTAAAAAAGTATAATAACTAAATAATTTTTTCCAAAGCAATAAGAATATGGTTAGACATTGTTAATTTAATGTTATATACTGTAAGTAGCATACTTTCCATCTGGCTACCTTTGAAGAAATGCTTTAATATTGCAATCTATGTCATATTTATTTTCTTTCTTCAAATTAATTCAAAACTTGCAATTTCTTAGTTTAATACATTATCAAACAGATACAATGTGTTACCTATATTAGTTGGTAGGCTATAAAATAATTTAGTAATACAAGCTCAATTATTTGCCAGATGATATAATCTTTCAAAAACTCTCACCTGCAGTAAGTGTGCAGCTTGCATCAACCTTGCTAAATGACACTCGGCTGCAAGTTCAAGACCTTGTTTTTCAGCCCACACTTCAATCTGTGCAAGTCTTGCCTTCAATCGTAAACCCCAACTACGTGAGCAGTATATTGAATTTGGTGCAACAACTTTGTTGAAAGCCCATACATTAACGTAATGGAATAACTGAGAGAAAAGCTGAATAGTTAGGGCAGCGTTTACCCTACAACGCCTTAACAGTGACATAGCTGAAGATAGTACTCCAAGTACCTGAAAATTTTTTCATTTATTTATTTATTTACAATTAATAATTTATTAATTTTTATAAATAAATAATTTATATTTAGTCTTTTAATTCATTTCGAAATTTGAAGCTAATATTCTGTATGTTTTGTAAATTAAAATAATTTCGATAAAAATTAAGCCTATCTCATTTAGAAACCCGGATAGACATAATGGCGTAATGTTATATGATAGGATGATACCAAAACTTGAATTTAATTCCTTCAAAATTAAGTTGCGAAGAAATTTTATAACAATCTATTGGGTTTACTCATATTCTATATGATAAATTGTTCAGATTTTAATTTTTATTTGTGTAAATATTTCACCCATTTAAACTTATTTCAGTAAAATTTGTCCTTTTTTAAATAAATTCACACTTTTTTCAGTAAAATCACCTGGGATTTTATCTGTTGTAGCATGCTTCTATTAACTGGTTGTTAGAGAAATTGCTGCGATTCGATGTTCGAAATTGAGTTTTCACCGGAAATACACGTTTAGAGTCCTGAGTCAAAAAAAAATGTTTTTTAGAAAATGGTCTGTATATGTGGGTCAAAAGAATAACTCAAATACGGAAACTACAGGAAGCTCAAACTTGGAATTCCGTTTAGGTACTACCATTGCATCAGACACGAAGTTATGGGAAAAATCCATCAACCGGAAGTGCCACTTTACTGAATAGTTTTTTTACGATTTTCTTCAAACATAGTATGTCAAGCGTACATACAAAGATCTACAAAGTTATTTGAAATATTCTTCCGAAAAAATTCATTTAAGGACGGCACTTCTGGGGGAAGGGTGAGGTTATAGTTCCCTCTAAAGTGCTAAATCAGTTTATTACACAAATTAAAGCTAATCTTCTTTATCTTATATAATTCTAATTTTCTAATCTTCTAAATAATATTAATTAGAATTAAATATGTATTTAAAGAAACCCGAATTTAAAGAAACTCGGCTGACCGGAAGTGCTCTTTACTGAATAGGTTTTCCAATTTTGTGTGATTTTCTCCATAAAAATGCTGACGGTTTAAAACATTAATAATAATTGTACGTATGAAGAGAATTTACCATTTCGCAGTAAGAGAAAGTCGTGTGAGTGTTTGGCAGCAGATTTTTTTTTTTTTCAATGAAATCAAACCTTTCTCACATACTTTAAACACAAAAAAGTTTAACTAGACTGACACAAAGCTTAGTCTGAGTAAAAAAAAGATTTGATTAGTAGCAAAAACTTATAATTTATATCCTTAAATTCTCTTACTGATTAGATTGGTCAACTCTATTTAGCGCAGCAATATAAAGTCCAAGATAATTCAAATAGTTTCGAAATTAACATGAATTTTTTTTTAATAGAGTACTTACCGAAGCTGTTGATGAATCTTCAGGATCATGGCTTAAATCATCTCTATCTGATAAGAAATTTGGCATAACTGTAGATAATTCACCTTGTAAACAAGCTACTAGGTGCCTAAGGAAAGAAACGAATTCTTTGCTAAATGATTTGCTTTATACAAATATTTTGATGTGTTTTTGAAATATAGTGTATAAGCATCGTGAACAGCGAGCAATATATTTTTTAAATAACGAAATAACATAATTACCTGAAAGCAAACTGAACAGCGTCAGCAAGTGTATCTTGAGCATCCAATGAAAATGCAGAAATATGTCTATCTGACTTCAAAAAATGAAGAAGTTCAGAAGCATTTGCAAGCCATAAAGCCAAACATTTTACTTCGCAATATCGTTCCTGAAATTGAAAAAAAAGAAAAGTGAGATTCTGAGAAAAAAGGGGCTTGTATTAAATGAAAAAAAAGCACAGAGTAATAATAGTAATATAGATCAAATTAAAATCTTAAACATTTCAAAATAATAAAAACAAAATAATATCATTAAATTATCTAATAAATTATACTTTAAGTGGTGATCCAAAAATGTTTAAAAAAAAAAAAATATAATGATGCACAAAAACATGTAATAAATTTAATGCTGATTTCTTGGTTAATTCTGACAAGTGAATGTTGAATTATTTAGTTGAATAATCAAAGTTTTCAACTGTTTGATAATGTTTTTTTTCCGTTTCGAGACGTTTCGACCTAAGCAGGTCATCATCATCAGTTTTCAAAAAGTTATAATGGTTAAAATAATTTTGTAATACTTTGTCTAGACAGTTAATGGCCTTAGATCGAAACGTCTCGAGAGCGAAATAAAATATTATTAAACAAATGAGAAGTTTTACTGTCATAAATCCACAACAGTAAAATAAATACTTTTTTTTTTTGAGCTATTAGTCTTACATTAAATAAAACCTAAATTTTGTTCACAAAAGTTTCGGGAAAAGTTTTTTCCACTTCAGGGGCATGTCAAAAAATTGCTTCAAATAAGACCAATAGCTCCGAAAAAGGAAAAAGAAATCAGATTTACTGAATTGATACAGGTAAAGAAATAATTCTTTATTGTAACACAAGTGGAGTCAACATTATTAATAATAAAAAAAAATGTACCTGTATAACATTATGTATCATTGCTGCAACTTTAGCTAACATCAAAGTAAGTCGGTGGGCTCTTTCAGTTGGAGTCAATTCAGGTCTATAATGAGTTGATGCTCGATACCTAGCAATTAAATACAAGGTATATGCCGGTGCAAGCTTGAAACCAGGAGCTGTTGGTTCTAAATCAGTAATAATGGCATGCAGCAAAGCTTCTTCCGTTTCTTCTCGGATTTCCAAGACTGCTGGTAAAATTGGATCATTACCCCTTGAATATCTCTCATAATTGGACAATCTGTAACAAAAATGTCAAACAATAAGCACTAATTAGTGCAATGATTTTTCAAAGGAGAACTGACTGAGCCACCCACAATATTAATAATGAATCAATTCTCAAGTATTAATCGTGGAATAATTTACATAATATAAATTGTGTGCGACAAAAATTGCACCACCCAGAAGGAGAAAGTTACTGAATAAATAAAAATGAGATCTATATAATTTTATGAAATAGATAACTGTGATGAAACATGATGGAAAGAGAATTGGTGACTAGCTTTTACACCAGGTGTTTAAAAAGTAGAAAATAAAAATTAGTTAACCAAAAAATGCTCTATTGAAAAAAATAAATACAAAATAAACAGGTTGTTTTATTTACTCACCTATTCCCTTCTCTGCTACTACTAACAGATCTCTGTGATCTGGTGTCATCTTTATTGCCTTGACTAGATGTTGATCTTGTTTCTACATTACCATCAACATCGAATGTTGTTTCGTAATTCAGTGGATTGCCCGAAGGTGTGCTGGTTGTTGTAGGACCATTTCCTACGCTAAGGCTAGAGGTCTCATCTCGGCCAGATTGTCTAATTTAATGAGTGAGTGATAAAAACCAAAAATAAAAGAAAACAAAAACAAACAAACAAAAAATGTGATAGCAAATGTAAAAATAAAACAAGCAAAATAAGGTGAGGTGCAGTCAAATGATATAGACACCTATGATATATTATCTACCCAACATTATGTGGGGTTCTTAAATACAATCTTTAATAATGGTTTCAACATAGGAAATTATCTTCCCAACATTTTAAATAATTCGGTCTCACGATGGCTGAACAACTCCTATATTTGATATTCCCTTGTAGTTGGCTAAATTTGAAATAAGAGATAGGCAAATAAATAAATTCCAATAGTCCTTAATATTATGAGCTCGAAGAATGTGATTTACATTTTGCCGGATATTAACCTTCTGTTTTGAAGAAATTAAGATTTCTGTCTCATTTGAATTGGATCTATTCTTACCTACCGATTTTCTGAAGGAAGAAAAATAAAGTACGGAAGCTTCTAAATAAGTTTTTTCCAGTTGATACTGGAATGTTCTAAAAGACTGGCAGAGCTTTCTTCCTTGGAGGATGGTACTTCTAGTCTGACTGACACATCTTATAAGAATTTTTGGGAATGAGAAGGTGGACAGGTTTGCAAATTAAGCCCTCTCTTCCTTTTATTGGTCCCGAGCCTGCTCTTGGTGTCTTTAGACATATGTCTGTCAAGCTTTCAATCATGGATAGTTTCACAGCATTCATCCCTATAAATGAGCTCAGCAGTCTAAGATGATCAAGAGGAGTCCAGACAGGGCTATTATGAGATGTTGCTGTGTCTTTCACGGATCTCTCTCCGGCATGTGGTTGGACCGCTTACTGGGCATTGTGGTTTAAGAAGGCAACTAACTCTAAGTAATAGGGCTCATGCCAGACTCCTTTTGTTGAGTCTGTGAGGCAGACGAAGAAACACCAATCTATCTTAAGACGGATTGCTTGGGTTGTGAGGAAATTAGTTTCAGGATCTTTGGTCAGAATAGGATGTCTCTGGAAGAACTTAGGCTATTTCCCTTTAAGGTTCGATTTGTTCGGGCCTTGGTGAATCTTAGGCGGGTTAGATCCGGGTCTGGATTTTTGTTCATTCTTACGCTAAGGCTAGTGGGGGTTTGCATGGCGTGGGGTTCGGTACCCCTGCCCCTCACGTTCGAATATTATCAGTTGGACTTCAGAGGTGGCTGGTAATCCAAATATTATGGCAAATGACTCAAAAACCTTATTTTTAAACAGATTTGCAAATTTGTCCAAGATATAAACGTTTTGTTAGTATTGAATATGTGGTTGTGTCCGCCGTGCTAGATAACATCTATGATTTTATCCGTCACAGCATGCTTCATTTTGTTGGTTCTGACTGGTTTCGGATTTTCATCCATTTTCTGAGTAAGGTTTGCAATTTGATTCGTTTATAGAGATGATTTAAATTATATCACAAACAACACTGGTTGATTGTTTGGGGGGAGCTTATAAGGTTATAGGAAGTTAAGATTGTACATATTATGTATATCTAATCCTTATCATATCAAAAGAAAAAGCCGCCTTGTTTACGTTCCTATGCATTAGAAATAAACACCACCTGCACTCATTACGTCATAATAAGACAAAGTAAACAACAAGTTGCAAATGATATAAATACTGCCAACTTGCATTCATCGTCACTCTGTTGCTCTGTTACTCTGCTACACATTGTACTTAGGTACAGGCTTGTTGCCGTTGTTTGTACGCCTCTCGCTTTTGATAAATAAAGTTTTTTAAAAACAATTTATCAAGCGTAAAAAAATATAATTTACACATATTTCTATAACCTTATCAGACCCATATTAGATCTGAAAAGATAAAAAATTTATCAGTCAAAAAACTCTTCAGAAGCTCAAAACTGAATTAAACTCCGAAGACACTTTCATCCGAATTTGATAATACGATACTGAAGTATCGAATAAACATTCCAATTTCGAAGTCCAAAATCTTTCGAAATATTCAACGCTCCATTTTTTGCATCGATCTCGCATTAGCATAATAAGTGTACAATCGCTTTTTATCCATGAAGTAGCGAAAACTCACGTTTCATTTAACCATAGCAGTTCACATATCAATTCTTCAAACTTTCCTCTTCAGCAATATTAAGCAATCCTCTAATAAGATAAAAGAAGGATACTATTTATTATCATAAAATTATAGCGTTGCCATTAAGAAATTCTGTGGATTTTCGATTCTACAATATTGTAGTGCCGTTTTTAAGGGGCGGACAGAAAAAAATGAAGAATAGAGAAAAAGTACACTGAGGCTAAATATATGATATGAGTAAACAGTGTAGTGCAAGGCCTTTACACTATTGAAAGAGTGTGGTAGCTGAGAGAATGACAGACTAAGCTGGCAGAGTGCTGGTGTGACGTTTCGTGATGGTTGTGAGCACACGACTGAATCACGGACTTCATGATGGTTGAATGTCACTAGCATATATATATGTAATTCTTAACTTCCCCCCCTTCTTCTTCCCGATTTCTTGGCCTGTTAGGAAGATTCTCCTTAAGGGTGTTAGTTAAATAGCTTGGTCTAGGGAGATATGTTATGTCTCATGTGACTTATTGAACGTAGGCTTTATTTATTATGACGGTGCCTTATGATTTTGCTGCAAGCAAGATATGCTACCGGCAATCCAATTCAAAGCTAATGATTTTTATTCAACTACTCTAATTCTTTTTGTTTTGGAAGGAAAGCAGTGCAACAGGGACATTGTGCCAGCATTAGTTTTTGCGCCCTTTCATTTAGCATCTCTGGTGCTAAATCCGGCGTCTTCCTAATAAAAACATCCCGAATTCTAGTTTTATCTAGTAGCAATTATTGTTGCATATATAAATATAGAACAGATTTAACTAGAATGATTTAAATATAAAAGAAATGTTTAGACATTCAAATACAAACTATATTCTAATCTCTCACTAAATCAAATTTCTAAAGCAGTAGAGGATTTTTTTTTTTAAATAGATGTTTTTATTTCAGCCGCATTAATCTCCGCTATGAAGGTGGCGCTGTAATATATCTAAATGCGAAAAACATATATTCATCCTTGAATCTGCCATGTGAGTATGTACAAATGATTTATTGTCTAACGGAGAGGTACATGATTTACAGCTAGCTATTTATTGTGAAAATATCTGCAAGGCTAATATGACAGTTTTTCGTTGAAACCATTATTCTACATTTAATAATTCTTATAGCTCAATAATTTTATTATGATTGTAAGTTATAATGTTTGTAAGTTATAATGAAAATTAAATATGCGAAACAAGTGAATAAAATAAATAAATAAATAAATAAAACACTCCACACAAGAAAAAAAAGTGCATATTATTATATAAATACAAAAGTAACTCACCTATCATATGAATAATCATGCGGCGACCTTGATGAATCATGTCGCTGTCTAACTCTTTCATCATGGCAAGGATCCAAGAATCTAAAATTATGTATTCTGCCAAATTTGACTGTAGCCCCATTCTAGAAAATAAATAAAAAAATTATTAATTAAGACACATTAACATTTCATTAATCAAATATTTATTACAAGGACTTTTAAACATTCTGCAAAGGTTGTTAAAGCATCTACAATGATTTTATCAAGCGAGGGTACAATACAATTTAGGCGCGATATTATGCAAAGTCAATGGAAGGCGACTACTTAGCGAAGATTTTTTTTCACCGCGAACGTTAAATTCTAGCGCCGTAAATTCATCAGTGAGTATAAATAATGTCATATAATAAAAAAAATTTTTTTTAATGATATCAATAATTTTGTTTGGAAAAAAGTAATTTTAAAGGCATGCCACATTATTATTATTATTGCTGCAATATTTTACGTGATCTAAAAAAAAAAAAATCTATTTTTAAGTAAAATATCATTTCTTTAGAGATTATCAGCGAGAACATCTATCATTGATCCTACAAAATCTATTATGAATGAAATTATATTCGTTGGCAAGCGTTATAGGGGCTATAAATTAAAAACAAATGGTAAAATATACAATTTAAACCAAGCAGTTTGTTTACTCTGGGCTATTTAACAAATATTGTGGTAAAAGAAGAAGACAAAAAAAAAATGAAAGTTCTATATTCATTTTATTAGTATTATAGTTATTATTTTATTATTAGCAAGTTATATTACATATAGAAGTTTGTTTATTTCTATTACTTGAAGCAAAGCAAAAAACATAAATTCCATTATTCAAAATGACAATAAAACAAATATTTAGTAACAACTATAATGTGAAAAATTAAATTTATAAAAGATATTTCAAGAAATAAATAATCAAATTACTTACTTTTATAGAATGAAGTAATCTTATTAAAAGTAATTTCACATAATAAAAACTAAACGTTGAAAAACAATTAGTGAATGATAAAATAAAAGGCTTCATAAAGATTTCGAAAAACTTTAATTGCATTGACAAGTAAATTAAATTCACTTTTTAATTCTATGAAATAGTTAGTCTTAATGTAACTTTTATGATGTAATATATTATTCGCAATGCAAAGGTCATTTATACAAATAATGTATAAATATGTTTATTTTGCAGTTGTTGTTTACATTTCCTTCTATTTTAGTTGTAAATGTTCAAATTTATTTGTAAGATTATGGTATGATTGATTTATAAAATATTGAATTATTTTTCTGTAGTTTCTTTCAATGAATGAATATCAAGCCACATTAGTAATTGAATTAATTAAGTTAGTAATAGAAAATAATGTTGCTCTTGATTTCATTTTATAGATAAACATCTAAATTGACATACATATTTAGTCGAACTACAATGGAATTATAATTCTATCATTTAAAAAGATAAACATAAATTATTTACCTGTAAAATAGTGGTTTCATAAATTCTCTGACCATTTACATAGGTCTCAGCGTCGCGACTGCAAGGCGTAACAGTTACTATACCTTCGGTATGAGCAATCACACAATGTCTAGGTTGTATATTTGGACCAAATAATTGTAACGATTGGCCACCATGTCCATGTGGTGAACCACGTTCACTGCCTACTTCAGTCACGTTGGGTTGTAAACGATAACGTTTTGCAGTACCGCCAGCAATTTCTGTGCCATCTGAAATGCAGTTTTTTTTTTTGTAATTATTATTATTATGTCAAATAAAATGCTGAAACTATCATAACTTATAGCAAATCTATGACCTTATAATATATAATATATGTTCTTAACAATGTTGCAGTCTCTTAGATTCCCCAGAAAATAATTTTTCCAGAAAGAAATATAAATAAAAGTAATAAGCCTAGCCTACATATGTGCAATAATTTATCTTATTAAATTTAAATAATCTGATAATCGGATTTTCACCGAAATATTCCCCCCGGAGAACCCAAACGGGATATTTGGCTTCTTGTTATTTTACTTTTTTGAATGATATTGTTCAAGCCCACGCAGTACATAAAACAACATACGCAGACAGTGAGAGAGGCCATTGTTCGTAAAGGACTTCAAAATAGGTACTGCCAATGACAACCAAATTTAGAAATTTGACACGATTACTGAGTTTCCTATTATATCACGAGAGAAAGTAATTATTTATTAGTTTGATTAAGTCAAAAAGTGAATAATAGTTTTGAAAGTCTTAGGATATAATTCTGGACAGAGATTACAAATATAAAAAGGGACAATAAAGCAACATTGTAAACTAGATTAAGAAGTGTAAGTATTCGCGATGTTATAAAAAAAATAACATTAGCCAAGCTGGGATGTAAAAAAAAAAAAAAAAAACTTTTGTGTTCCTCTTCAACCATTGTAAATCTAAAATTAAATGAGCTGTAGCAAAATATTAGTCTTATCTCATGAGTGGTAGTATTTCATGATGATTTACTAGAACTAACAACAACACTCAATGACACATGACAAAAACAAAAATAACGATAAACTAAGTCAACATTATTTTACTTCATAAAAAAAAAAGACAACATATAGAAGAAATAAAAACCATGTCATAAAAGTAACGAACTCACTTACTCTTCTCAGTTTAAGTTGTTTTTCTTTTTACTTTCTCTTACTCCTACTACTACTAAGAGGAAGTATTGCGATCGTGACCAGTTTTAGAATTTGACTTTTAACCGGAAATACATGTTTTAGGGTTTTTCTAAGTAAAAAGATATTGTTTTTAGCGAATGATCTGTATATATGTGTGTTAATAGAATATCTCAAAAGTTCGAGAAGTCGCAAAAAGCTCGAACTTGATATTTAGTGTAGGTACTGCTTCCCCGCACCTGTCACAAAGATTTCGGACAAAATCTATCAACCACAAAATACGACTTTACTGAATGGTTTTTTTCAGTTTTCGCAATTTTTACTTTCTCTTAAACCTAGTAAAGAGAAAGTATTGTAATCGTGTCAAATTTTCGAGATCGAGTTTTCACCGGAAATATCGGTTTTGAGGTTCCCCGAGTCCAAAAAAGTGGTTTTTAGCAAATGGTCTGTGTTGTGTCTATGTGAACAGCATAACTCAAAAACGAAACCCTGTAGAAAGTTGAAACTTGATATTCCGTTTAGGTATCACCATGGGATCTGACGGTACGTTATCTGTCAAAATTCCTCAACCGAAAGTACCACTTCACTAGTTTTTTTATTTTTTTTTTTTACTTTACTGCGTTTTTCTCAAAAATGGCTCCGACCATTTTCTTCAAACTTGGTATATCAACTACACACACAAAGAGCTACAACTTTTATTTGAAACATTTATTCATTTAAGGGCAAGCATGGGGGAGGGGTGGGGTTAGGTTTTCACCTAAAGTCCTATTTCAGTTTATTAAACAATTCTAGCATTAATTAGAATTAAATATGTTGTTCTAATTTCGAGTTTGATAAAAATCGGATGACCGAAAGTGCATTTACTTTACTAAATGATTTTTCCACTTTTTCACGATTTTCTCAAACATGGCTCCGACGATTTTCTTTAAACTTGGTATATCAACTAACATGCAAAGAGCTACAACTTTTATTTAAAACATTTTTCTAGGAAAATTCATTTAATGGCACTTTTAGGGGAGGGTTGGGGTTATGTTTTTCTCTAAAGTGCTATCATAGTTGATTATACAATTCTATCATCCAAACAAAATTAATTCCAAAATTCAGAGTTTCAAGGAAATTAATTAACCGGATGTGCGCTTTTACTGAACGGTTTTTTCAGTTTTCGTCGGATTTAATCAATTTGGTACACAAAGTATAAAAATTGTCAATTATAATTTTGAGAACTGGAGTAAGAAAAAGTTGTGTGAGTGTTTCACACCAGATTTTTTTTCTTTAGATAACGGCTCCAATGATTTTCTTTAAACTTAGTAGCAGAAAATTCGTTATTTTATACATAATAATTATTTTAACTGCAATAAGAAAAAGTCGCACTTACACACAGCCACTAGATTTTTTAATTTTGATTTCTTGTAAAAATTATTTTTATATTATAAACTTCATCATCAACAACGAGAACAATAATTTTTAATAAATAAACAAAAATCCTCTTAAAAAAAAAGAAGAAATCTATGTAAGTACTATAACCTGGAATTAGTAGTATCCTTTTAAGTGTCATACGAGTACATAATAATTTCTTAACTGCTAGACACGACGAGCAGACGGAATAAATAAATAACCAGCTAATGATTAATGGAGATAATTTATGATAATATGGTTTTCAAGGAAAACCTGTTTGATTATATCAAAAAGAAAAATATCATTCGAAAAATTATCAACAAGATAGGAAAGTATTTAGATAAAAATGTTTTTTTTTTTTTTTTTATCGATTTTCCTCTTGTTTTGATTTAGTCGTGATAAAATTTCATCATTTAATTTGCAAAATGAATTTATTTAGTTATAAGAAATTAAAATTAAATTATACATTCGTTAATAGGATAAATGGCTGCTTAGTTACAAACAACAATGAATAATGTAAGATATTTGTTAAGACGATCTTTTTCACTTTCCCTTACTACTGTTAAGAGGAAGTAGTATTGCGATGATGTCAAATTTTCTATATCGAGTGTATTTTCACCGGAAATCGGATGACCGAAAGTGCATTTACTTTACCATTTTACTAAATAATTTTTCCACTTTTTCGCGATTTTCTCAAACATGGCTCCGACGATTTTCTTTAAACTTGGTATATCAACTACACATACAAAGAGCTACAACTTTTATTTGAAACATTTTTCTAGGAAAATTCATTTAATGGCACTTTTAAGGGAGGGGTGAGGTTATGTTTTTCTCTAAAGTGCTATCATGATTATACAATTCTATCATCCAAACAAAATTAATTAGAAATAAATGGATGGCCAAAATTCAGAGTTTCAAGGAAATTAATTAACCGGATGTGCGCTTTTTTTGAACGGTTTTTTCAGTTTTCGTCGGATTTAATTAATTTGGTACACAATGTATAAAAATTGTCAATTATAATTTTGAGAACTGGAGTAAGAAAAAGTTGTGTGAGTGTTTCACACCAGATTTTTTTTCTTTAGATAACGGCTCCAATGATTTTCTTTAAACTTAGTAGCAGAAAATTCGTTATTTTATACATAATAATTATTTTAACTGCAATAAGAAAAAGTCGCACTTACACACAGCCACTAGATTTTTTAATTTTGATTTCTTGTAAAAATTATTTTTATATTATAAACTTCATCATCAACAACGAGAACAATAATTTTTAATAAATAAACAAAAATCCTCTTAAAAAAAAAGAAGAAATCTATGTAAGTACTATAACCTGGAATTAGTAGTATCCTTTTAAGTGTCATACGAGTACATAATAATTTCTTAACTGCTAGACACGACGAGCAGACGGAATAAATAAATAACCAGCTAATGATTAATGGAGATAATTTATGATAATATGGTTTTCAAGGAAAACCTGTTTGATTATATCAAAAAGAAAAATATCATTCGAAAAATTATCAACAAGATAGGAAAGTATTTAGATAAAAATGTTTTTTTTTTTTTTTTTATCGATTTTCCTCTTGTTTTGATTTAGTCGTGATAAAATTTCATCATTTAATTTGCAAAATGAATTTATTTAGTTATAAGAAATTAAAATTAAATTATACATTCGTTAATAGGATAAATGGCTGCTTGGTTGCAAACAACAATGAACAATGTAAGATATTTGTTAAGACGATCTTTTTCACTTTACCTTACTACTGTTAAGAGGAAGTAGTATTGCGATGATGTCAAATTTTCTATATCGAGTTTTCACCGGAAATACACTTTTCAGGTTCCCCTGAGCACGAAAAAATTGTTTTTAGAAATTGATATGTGGTATGTGTCCCTGTTTGTCTGTGAGTGGTCAGGTATAACTCGAAAACAGAGAATCCCATTAAGTTTAAACTTGATATTTCGTTTATGCTCTATCAGGGGACCTGATTATAGGGTCACCGGAAGTACCACTTTACTGAATGGTTTTTTTTTACTTTTTATTGCAATTTTCTCGAAAACGGCTCTAACGATTCTCTTTAAACTTGACACATAAACGACACATATAAATATCTATAATTTTTATCTGTAACATTTCTCCGGGAATATTGATTTAAAGGGATTCTTGGGGGTGGGGGGTGGCTTTATAATTTCCTCTAAAGTGCCATTTTAATTTACTATAATATGATTCTATGATAATATTAATTATAATTAAAAATATGGTGCCAAAATTCCGAGTTTGAAGAAAATCAGTTTTTTGTGATTTTCTATATTTCGTACACTAACTATACATCATATAAATGCCTATCACTTTTAATGGAAACATTTTTCCAGGAAAATTAGTTTTCTGGGGGTACTGGGGGAACATCAATTTTAAGTTTTCCCCATTAAAGTTCCATTTCAGTACAATATGTGGTTCTGCCATCTATATAATATTAAGATACTGTAACGCAGCCAGTGGTGCCATCTAGGAGAGAAAGCATGTAACTCAAAGTTCTCTTAGTAGCCGCTGGCGACGCGCTCTAGTTCTCACTGGAAGAATTGAGAACATTCTAGACACTTCTCCACCGGTATAAATAGTGGGACCACAGAGAGTTTAGAGAGTTTTCTTGTTACAAACGAAGTCACTTGTTTGTGAAAATTGTATAAAAAGTGGTTTAAACTGTGAATTAATTATTATTTATAATTTATTGTGTAAAACAATAAATTGGTGTTTTTCTTATTGAAGTTTAGAGTATTTTATCTAAACGAACCCACTAAAAACTAGTTGCAGTAGCTAGTTTAGAGGGAAAAACGTTACAAGTATTGCTAGTATTACACAAATTTAAAAAAAAAATGGTTAACCTGAAGTGTAACTTTTTTTTGAATAAGCAGTAGGTATGGATTTTCTGTTAAAAAGCTACAACTATTTTCTTTAAACTTGGAATATTATTTGCTCAGATTTAAGGATATTTATTCAATGTTATTAACGCTCTCTTCAAGACTACAATGTAATCACTTGGACTAGAGTCGGTGCCTTGGGTAGACCAGATTAAACAACAACCAGATTTGGTGTAATGTTTTTTTTTTAGAGAAATTCACTTTAGGAGGTTTCATGGATGATGTGATATCAGGTTTCCTAAAAAAAATGTCAAATCATTAAATCATTATGGTTTATCCAACCTATATACCTATTATTAAGGTTTATTTAATGTTTTTCCAAAATTCCAAATTTCGAAAAACATTGTGCCAACCGAAAATACTAAATATACTTTTTTGCATTTTTTTTTTTTCAATTCTCTCGAAAACTACCAGCGAATTTCTTTTTGAACTTTTATATGAATTATACACAATAAAGATCTACAACTTTTATTTGAAACATTTTTTCGGAAAAAAGTCAACTTTATATTGTTTCTGGAAGTGTGACACGTCAAGCTAATCTCTAAACTGGCCATTTCATTATACATCCTGTAACAGCCACCAAAAGAGCAAAGAGAAGAGAAACGAACCCAACCACTATCTCGGACTGGAGTGGGAGAAACTGTATAAATACAGCGACGGAAGTTTTACATACAGTTTAAGACAGTTCAATATAGTTCACTATAGTTCATCAACTCGCCAGTCACTTCGTGTCATTTTCATAACCACTCTACTTTAACCATTCTCTATTGTAAAGTCCAGCCAGACTGTGTCTCATTATTATTATTATACATAGTTAACCAGTGTTAACCCAGACTTCTCATTTCATCAACCAGACCTAAAGTCTCTCCACCTAAACACATCCATTATAATTTCAATTATACATATTCTATGTAACTAAGTATTTATTATATGTATAATATTTTTTCAATGACAGCCCGCTTTATTTTGTGATCATCAACCACTTTTGGGATGTTTACCCATTTTCGGGATAACCGGAATTTTAGCTTTTTCAGTTTACACACTCCGGCCCTGCGAATCCAACCATTCTAACTATAGTATTTACTACAAATTTCAACTCTGAATAAATTCAGAATCAATAAGGATTGTGTGAAAAAGTTATCTAAATATTTGACCGAAAAAATTCACCACATCCTCCTAACTTATTTTGGGCAAAGAGCCTATTAAGTTTATCATGAGTATGAATAATTACACTAATTACATGTGTTTTGGCAGGAGCGGTGGGAGAATGTCGTCATATTCTACGCCCATATGGGCTTCGGGTGTGCATGAATACGGCTTAAGAGATATAATGGACTTTTTTGAGTATAATGTGGAAAAGACCCTCCAAGTCCCAGTTTTTAAATGAATTTTTGTAATGTATATGCAGTTTCTCATCTGTTCCCAAGGCTCCAAGATTTTTAGTTATTATACTTTATTTGACAATATTATGATGTCTGTTATACTTGTTAAACATCAAAATAGTTAATAAATGTTAAGAAAGAAAACAATAAATGTTCAGTCAACCGTGAAGCGATAATTTTACTAAACTGAAATGTGACAGTTACTATGACACACCCAAGGGACAAGTCCCAAACGAAATAATAATAGTAAAACGAAAAATAAAACTTGTATTTTCTGATTGTAGTTTTATAGTATAACAAGGTAACTTGCATAAAATCTAAAAACCAAAGTAAGTAATGCCTATTTTTTCGGTTACATCTAACTACTTGATCAAGGTTTCATATAGAACTGATTATGGTTATTTAAGATTTAAATAAAACTGATTATAGCTTTATTATGTATGCGTTAAAAGACCTAGTTTAAAGAAAATCTCTGAACCAACATACACATAAACACTACTAAAATATTGTTTTCTTTAACCAGTGACCTTTAAAAGTAATGCCAAGTTCTCAGTCACACAAGTTTACAATTCTTCCTTCACCAGTAAAAAGTTGGTCAAAAAGAGAACAACAAAATATCACTTATCAAAGCTAGAAAATACTCGACCTCAAGATGAAAAGAGAAATACACTTGGGAGTGTGAGTACAGTTTTGTTACCTCTGTGAACAAGCTGACGAAGATCTATAATGTTACATAATGAGAACTTCAAAGCGTTCACAAATAACCGCACTTACCACTTTACAGGTACCGAACAAATAACACACCCCATCAAGTTAGAGTAGCTTATTTAAAGCGCCATATATGTAGATACTTATATATATATCACAAACCTACAAAAACTTGTGTTTTGTTTAAATAAAAGGTTTACAAAAAGTTATTAAAGAACAACTATGAAATTCAATACAAATTAAAAACGATTCATAAAAACTAAATTACATAAACATGTATTATTCCCAACTGACATACAAACTTATTTGTTTCGTGTATTGGGTCCAATTTATATTGTGCTAAGGAAATATTAAGACAGAATCTTTATGACAGGAAGTTTGTCAATTACACCCACAACCAGGACACATAAAAGCCTTCTATGCCTACACAAGTTATACTACACTGGTATGAATGTGTATTCAATTTCTAATCGAGATAGGCAATCTGACAAGCTCATTTAATCTTGAGTGGCTGGACATAGATTGGAGAGGAGAGGAACTTTATGGCTCAATACGCTTCTGCGACATATCGGGCAGTCACGAAACCAAAGCCTTTAGGTCCTAGTTATGCAATAAAGCAGGAACCTAATGGAGAAAACCCTGCTTAATTAGGCTCACCTAGGACTTTTAAGAGTAGGTCTGATGTCCATCTTTCCCGTTTAACCTTTTCCCTTTACGGTAATCAGGGAGTTTAAGGACTGTTCCCACCCTATTAGGGTATACCAGTGCCCCCCGAGCAAGCAAGGGGTCGTTTTGCTAGAGGATGTCACCCCACCCGGGCACTCCCCACTTGACCCATTTGTGGGCATTTGAGACACGCTCAACCAGCGCGTGAAGTGATCCCACAATGTGGTCACACTCCGCTCCCAAAAGGAGATTCCTTCAACTTGGAGTTAAATTGCTCTCGACGTCGAGTCATACTGAGAAATCTTCATGTGGTTCAAGTGCCTGCTTCTGAGAACTTCCTACGTCGGGAGCATTGACACAGCTGCCATGCAGAATCTAGCAACCCAGTAGATTTTTGCTGTTCTGCTCCAGCGGTCGTCACATAGCCAAAATTGTATCGTATGTCCTTCAGAGCAGACCCGTGTCAAGGCGTTAGGATGTCATTTCGCCTACTTGGCACTGAATACAGATGGAGTCTTCGTAAACGCTAATGCTGCAAAGATGCATCCATAAATAATCATGCAGTAGAGACAGGCATATGTACTCTATGACAGCAATTACCTTTGCTTCAACAGGGGCATCATTATAGATTCTTATAGATCGTAGTGACAATTAAGGCCACTCCCCTTTAATTTCATTCTATTCTAAACACTAAAATCAAGCTAGAAAAATTGTTAACAGTTGCCTTGGGAACAGATGAGAAACTGCATATACATTACAAAAATTCATTTAAAAACTAGGACTTGAAAGGTCTTTTCCAAATCATACTCAAAAAAGTATTATATCTCTTAAGCCATATTCATGCAACCCCGAAGCCCACATGGGCGTAGAATGTGGCGACATTTCTTCCACCGCTCCTGCAAAAATACTTTGTAATTAGTGTAATTATTCATACCCATGATAAACTTAATAGGCTCTTTGCCCAAAATAAGTTACGAGGATGTGGTGAATTTTTTCGGAGTTGCATAACGAGATTTATATACAAACTTCAAATAGACGGTGATTTGTAAAAAACACGGCAAGAAAAGGTAATAGATTCCAACTGCCCAATTAAGTGCAT
The DNA here is from genome assembly GCA_011037195.1 of Triatoma infestans. Classification (NCBI taxonomy): domain Eukaryota; kingdom Metazoa; phylum Arthropoda; class Insecta; order Hemiptera; family Reduviidae; genus Triatoma; species Triatoma infestans. The sequence goes on from JAAEAF010005792.1 coordinate 28,307, forward strand.
GCAGTACTAATCTTCTTAGGTTCATTCAATTAATTTAAAAAGATTCATCATTAAGAAGTTCAGTATATCAATTCTCATCTGCACCTGATAGGAAAATCCGACAACTATTCCACTATGATAGAAATATTTTGGGGTACTACTCTGGATTGTTGAAGGTGTGAAAAAGGCCCGTTATAATCTAGAAGGTCAAAGCAATATTAGACCCACAGGAAAAACAACGAGAAAACTATTTCAATTTGATTTACCTTCATGCTATTTTACAGTGGCTATAAGAAGTATTGCAAATGTGAACCCAGTCACAAATTACAATTCAAAACTGAGTTTTCTTAAGAAATGTATATGTTTTAAGGTCCCCTACAAATGTTTTTAGAATCGTATTTTGTGTGTAAATGTGTTTGAGGAGCACAACTCAAAAAGAAACTTCGCAAGAAGGTTAGGACATCCGTTTAACATCACAAAAAGGATTCAACAAGGACATTTCGTCCTAAAATGGTCCAAATCTCCACATGAATGAATGTTTTTTTTGCGCGATTTCTCAAAAATTTGAACTTTCTTCGAAAATAATAAATTGTTTTTTTGAGGGTTCCGAACTATGGCTTTTTAGGCCATGCTTTAAAGTGTCGTATTCAAAAGTATAGAAATTTGTATTAATAAAACAGTTATTAAGAAGGCGTCTGCATGTTATTGAGGGTAGTGAAATAATTAATACGAATTCAAACTTTGATCACTTCCAAGATTTGAAAACTGCAGATAATCCTGTGAGTGTTTCGTACAGATTTTTTTTTTTTTTTTGGTTAATTTTATTTTCTTAACAAGTTAAATCTTTATTCCTTAAATATGTGTTGAAATTCTTCTAATTTTGTTTGTATATTTGAAAAAAATACAGTAATTTGCACTCAAATGAGGAAAATTAAGTGACAAATTTTGAATAATGCACTCACTTTGTAATGCAAGAAGCAAAATGGAAAAATACAAATAATTTTTGAAAATATATTAGAGATTTTAACTTAAAATAAATTGTATTTTAGTGCAGTGAAATAAACTTACAAACTGTTAGGGACTCTTAATCTGAGTTCAATGATATCCTTAGACGAAGGACCTAGGTACAAGACCGTTAGAAAGACCTTTCTGAAATACCCACTCCGGACCAGACAAGCATTATTTCATAAGTCGTCTTACAGATTTCAACGACTATTAATTCCATAATTCGTCTTACAGTCAGTGTGCCAAGAAGTGTTGATTTTAACATTTGTATTTGTGATTCCTGACGGGATTAAGTGCAAGAGTTTTTGTATATTTGTAAACTTAATTCAATATTCACAATTAACAAATAATTACTAATTGTAAAGTTACTAAATTAATATATAGTTAAATTATTTATTTAAAACAGTCGGACTCTTTCTCTATTTCTTAATACTTCTCTCTTCTTGTGAAACACACACACACACACACACACACACACATAAGCCCTTTCAAACCTGCTCGTACTACAATAATACAACAAACAACACAACTACACATCAACCCAATCACATTACAACTTTCTATGCACAGTCTCATAATTAACATTAAATGGTGTGGTGTGACTTTGAATGGTTGCGACTTTGCTTCTGTTTAGACAATAAGGACACTTAATTAAGTTGAGGAAAACTTGTAAACAATTATCTTGTTGCTCTGATGTGGTAAAACTTTTTGCCCAGGGTGACATGATTTAGCCATATTATTATAATATAAGAACATTAAACAATATGAAATATCTAGTTCATCTCTATGATAATTTATATCACACAGAGATAAACTAGAAATTTGTCGTGACTATCTAGGATCGGCTAATATTATAATCAATAACAATATACTAATGGAATGGACAATACTGCTAATTATAATTCCTTTTACATAATATTATTTATAAATTACAACAAAATATTTATTTAATATTATATATATATTGTAAATTAACAATGACAATAAATAATAATAGCTTCTTAGTAATTAGGGCACCTACCAATTATTTTAATCATTGATAAATATTGCTATTATATATGTTTTAATGTCCCTAATTAATTTTACAGAACAATTATGAATGTACAAAAAGCTTTTGAAGATAATTAGTCTAACATGACTAAAAACGTAAATATTAATGAATCCCTTATCGCAAAACCAAATACCATTAATTTTAAATATGAAATAATTTTTTTAATTTGAAATAGTTCCATTTATTATTATTGGACTAAATAAATAAATCTTGTCTGACAAGGCGGAATCTTAAATTCTTCAGGGATGATAATTTGTATGCCTATCTGGTTAGCCCCGAGGACGTTGTTGCAATTGATCTTCTTGTGTGATAGAACGAAATCCCCATCGTTTGACGTTTCTATGAAATGTAATTCTGAACTATGTCTCTGAACAACTGTTTGTGTCGTCTTCAGATGAATTCAATTTGCATTAAATTGCCGTTAGATATGGTTCAATCAATAAATTTCACTGGGATTAATATTTAATGTAGATCTTCCGAGGCAACTCAGTAACACTTATAAATGATAGGGTGGTCGAACACTGTGGATTCATTCAAATAACAGACTGCCGTGTAACCTACTTCTGGGATGGTATTGACAGCCAAGAAAAGCTGCGTATTTTTCAAGAAAAGTGCGGTAAGCAAAAGGCGCTCGCTAGGTAAAAACCGCGTCCTAAGAAACACAGCTACAGTTTTTTAAGGTAATGGCCCTTCCGAACCTTTTGTATGGTACAGTGACCGATCTTTATCAGAGACATTCGGCGCAGATTGAGAGCGCGGAGATGCGCTTCCTTCGGTCGGTTACGGGCTACTCTTTGTTGGACCAACACAGCAGCGAAGATTATCAGGGAAGAGTTGCAAATGGTGGCCCTCAATGTGAGCAATCGCCGAGGACACACCTACGAAGCATGGATGCGCGTTAGATATCTATGAAAATGTGACAGCATCATCCTCATGGACGAAGAATGTGTGGGTCGTCCTCGCAATAGATAAGAGTAACCCAAAATGTTAAACTCCAATAGCTTTTTATACTTGTATATTTCAACAGTTTTTGTTTTATAAATCATTTATTTAAATTTTTTTAGTCTGTATATAGTGAACTTGTTTTCAAATTATTATTTTTTGATATAAGACGTATGCAATAACTTAAATTGTGATGCCAATGCATCACAAATGCTGACAGATTTTTTTAAAGATATGGAGATGGAATGCACGTAATACTCAAAGTCGAAGATGATGAATATTCAGTATGCTATGGAGTTATAAAATGCCTAAATGGAAGATCTCGCAGTACTGCCTATCGGTAGATGTACAAACGTAGCTGCATAGATATTAGGAGGCTTCCAATTCAGCATACATATACCTTTTGTTCCTGACCCGTTTCGGATTTTCATCCATTGACAGAGCAAATTCACCAAGTTCTTGTAGAGAGTTCAGTTCAACACAATGTTTTTGTTACACTCTCACTTGTTGGTTTCACTCGCAAGGTAAAAGGCGCTTGACCAGAGTACAGCACTAACACTGGGTTTCTTTAAAATGGCGATACTAACTATACATACAGAGACCTATCACTTCTGTTTGAATTTTTACGAGAAAATTAATTTAAGATGGGTTTTGAGGGAAGGGGAAATTATAATTATGTAAATTGAAGTAAGAGAAAATCGTGTGAGTATTTCACACCAGATTCTGTGGCCACCTGTTGTTGTTACACTCAGTTGTTCAACTAGAACTCATTAAATTATCTGAATTACTTAATGATAAAAGATTTTTAGGATTTAGTTTAATTATATCAAGTTTTAAGTTAGTTAGGAGTAAATGAATACCAACCAAGCAACCAAAATCAGGAAGCTCGAAACCAATAATTGTGAGTGTAACAGAAACAGTGCGATGAAGTGAACTCTCTACACGAACTTGGTAAATTTGCTCTGACGATGGATGAAAATCCGAAACCAATCAGGAACAAAAGGAATATGCATGCTACGACGAATACCCGAATGATATCTTTGTTGAAGTTTCTGTTGGCACATAAAAGGAAATTTACGTCAAGCCAAATACTATCTAGATAACAAATAACTCTTATGAATATTCAAATAAGCATCATATTTTACAGGATAACCTAATCTATCTAAAAGTTTGATATTTTATCCGACCTAGCATGCATATTTATTTTATTCCTAACCGGTTTCGGACTTTCATCCATTGTCCGAGCAAATTTATCAATTTCGTGCAGAGAGTTCACTTCAACGTAATGTTTCTGTTACATGAAACACTTGTTGGTTTGTATGTGCGGGAGGTTATAAGGCTAAGAATTATATTATTAATTATTATAAATTGTGATTAGACATTAGAAAATAGTGTATAATAAATAGCATGTTTTGAAGGATAATTTATAACTAAATTTAATAGTAGTGTTAATTTATCAAGTCATTTTCATTAGGAGGCGGGTGGGCGATAAGAAATTTTAGTAGTATACTAATTGCGGACCCACCCATATATTCAACTTTCTAAAAGAGTTTAGCTAATCGACATTCGTAAAGTAACAATAACTGTACCAACAACTCAAATGTTATTTCTTGAAGTATTATTATTATTAGTAGTAGTAGTAGTAATTAACACATAATCTGCTGGTGTGCACCATCAGATTCCTGCATTATAACATCACAATTCCACTCAATGATAAAATGGATTTTGTCTGTTGACACTTAAACGTCAGAATTAAATCCCAATTGAATTTATAAATAGAGATGGGATTCCATTCTAAAGTTTTATAATCAAGAGAGAAAATCTCTTGTATCTCAAATAGGGTAATGGAATGGATTAATGATGTTGCATTTTATAGACTACAGAAAGAAATGTAAAAATATAGATACTTTTAATATGAATAGTCATTATCTATCCACACGCAATACCCTGGTGCACTATTACAGAATTAGGAAACTAACAGCTACATGCCTAACTATAATTAAACTATTATTCATGTTAAGAAACATGGAAAATATAAATTAATTAAAACATTATTAATAGATTATTATAACTGTTATCTTTGTAAATTGGTTAAATTTATAATAATGTCAAATCCCAAATCCATAAAATTATTTGAATAAGCAATATTCGACATTCGAAAGTGACAATATTCGCTGAAAATAGCTGACGAGTATCCCCCCCCCGCAGATAGGAACGTATTAACATGTGAATTATTGAAAATCTGTTCCGCACTTGAAACAAATAAATAAAATAATAACAATTTTAAAACAGATATTGGTGATATACGAATTATTCTGTTGGGTCATTATTAATCGTTATTTATAACGATTAATAATGACGACTTCCAAATAATAACCCCGCTTGTCTTCCAACACTGCTAAAATATGTATCATCAAACTGTAACCTGCTATGTTGTTTTAATCTAGTTGTGTCATCTTGAGAATGACCTGGCTCCTGGGTCGAAAGTTCGATACTGTATAATAAGGTGTTTAATATATCTTATGTTAGGACTTTTCGTCATTTAATTCTATCATATTTTGTTAAAGTTTTTTAGTCCAATAAACAAAACAAAGTTATAGTGAAACATTTTTCTTTGTATTTTCCATTTTACCCTATCGCAACAGGCCGACTAGCTAACAAAAAAATTTTAAATATTAAACTCAACTGTCAATAAAAAAATCTGGTGTGAAACACTCACACAACTTTCTCTTACTCCTGTTCTTAAAATATAGTTGACTAATTTTATAGTTTGTGTATCAAATTTAATGAAATTCGCCGAAAACAGGTAAAACTGTTCAGTAAAAGCGCACTTCCGGTTTACTAAATTTCTTAAAACTCGGAATTTTGGCCATCTATTTATTCTAATTAATTTTGTTTGGATGATAGAATTGTCTAATAAACTGAAATAGCACTTAGATGGAAACCTAACCCCACCCCTCCCAAAAGTGCCCTTAAATGCATTTTCCCGGAGAAATGTTTCAAATAAAAGTTGTAGCTCTTTGTATGTGTGGTTGATGTTACAAGTTTAAAGAAAATCGTCGGAGCCATTTTTGAGAAAATCCAAAAAAGTAAAAAATCCAACTAGTAAAGTGGTACTTCCGGTTGAGAATTTTGAAGATAACGTACTTCAGATCCCATGAGATACCTAAATGGAATATCAAGTTTCAACTTTCTACGGTTTTTCGTTTTTGAGCTATGCGTTCACATACATACATACATACACACACACACACACACACACCACAACACAACACACACACACACACACACCCATTTGCTAAAAACCACTTTTTTGGATCAGGGGACCTCAAAACGGATATTTCCGGTGAAAACTCGATATCGAAAATTTGACACGATTACAATACTTCCTCTTACTAGGAGTAAGAGAAAGTAAAAATATAACAGTTAAAAAAACAAAATCAGTAAAATTCCTAATTAACTTCATTATTTTCATTATCAAATATTCATTTAAAAAAAAAAAAAAATTAAAGATCAATTAGCATACATTGTTGTAATATAAACATGGCCGAGCAAAAATAGCAATGTGTGTAAACACAATTACTTGGATGAACGTGATACTACCACCAATGGTTGGCAAGATATTGTCTGCTTCCATTTCAAGATAACGAGGTCACTGCGTTTTGTATTATAAATGGTATTGATCTATATAAAGTATTATTATTTATAACGAACTAGACAATTACATTTGAATTAACGATAAAATCATTTAAAGAAATAAATAAAGTTTTTTCCACATTTCAGAAGATTATTTGCAACCGAAGGTATCCCTAATCATTTTCCTCCACATTATTCTCACCACATTATCATCACCTGTCTCTTTAGACCATGCTCACAAACTCTCCAAAGACTATATCCCTACAATATATTCTTGGATGACCTCTATTTCTTCTTCCTTGATTCCTTGATTCCCTGAATCCTTTTAATATGCTATATCATACCAGTCTTCGACTTCCAATTGCTTGTAGCACATTTCTTTGGAGATCCATTCTTTGTCTTATTCTGATTTTTTACGCTATTTTCTGAACTATAGCAATATATCTTCAATAGAGTAGAATATATATATAAGTTTTAGTCCTCATATGAATGAAGGTATACCATCAACATACCCCAATGGCCGGTTTTTCCATCAATAATTCTTTTTTCCACTTCGTTTCTGCTTCAACTATTTCTAGTTGTAGGATTTAAAGATCTAAAACTGTCTATTCTTCTTATTTTATTTCCTCCGATTTCTTTATTCAGTTTATTATTCACATACTCCGTTTCTTCATTGTTTAGCTTCATATTTATACTCTTCTAACAGCTTTTTTTTCTCGAAATATTCAACATCTTCGAAGCCATTAGCAAATAACAGATTGTGAAGACACCCATTTCTTTGTTTACCAATTTATTCACATTTTTTTGAACTTTGAATAAGTAAACATCAGATTTTAAATATGTTTGGGTACCTTGATGCAATAATCGTTTACTTGTCAGGGTACTCTACTGAGCGAGCGGGGTTCCTAATTAAAAATTTGGCACAGTTTTGTATGCTAAATCAAAATAGTTAAAAAAAATTTGTAGATTTTTTGTAACAATACCAAAATTTATGGAAGGGAATAGTTAAGTGGTTAGCATATTGGACTCTCACGCGGATTCGAGTCCAACTGTGCTACCCTTAGATTTTTTTCTTCCTAGGAGCCTCTACAGCTCACTGTCCGGTGCTGTCTGTAACGAGAAAACACTGTACCGAGGCCGGCAGTGCACTGAGAAAGCTCCGAGCGTCAATGACCAGAGATGTTGATACGCCTTAAATTAAAAAAAAAAAAAAAAAAAAATACTACAAAATTTTCATGTTAATAATTTTACGAAATATGGGGAATATGGTATCTGATTTTTAATCCTATGTGGTTTGAAACCTCTATGTAGCGAAGGGAGATTCTGGACCTTCAATGTTTTAAGAAGTTCTTAAAAGAAACCCTGTTTATTTTTTTAAAGAAAAATACTCCGATGGCACAGTTAAAAATTTTAAACAATTAATGAACAACTTAGGCATAAGATTTATTATATTTTATAATTTTAGATTTCATTTTATTCTTTAATAAACTTATTAAGTTATTTCTTATTAAGATAATATTGGGATTCTCTCATCACAGCTCCCTACAATCCATCAGAATTGCCAAACTTGTGGATAACAGAAGTGTAACAATTAAAACAGACAGTAGAGTGACTCTGGACTATTTGAGGAACGCCAGAAAATCTATAATATTTATAAAAATTTGTGTAGGATCCTGTCTGAACTTTTTGAAGAGAATTGAATGAATCAAGCATTTATTTTTGATGCCTGCTTATAGAGCAGAATTATCGGAAATGAACTTGCCGACAACAGTAAGGTCACTGCTCACCTCCAAAATTCAAATTTCCATGCAAAATGTTACAAATATAAGTGATTGGGCAAAAAATGTGTAGATAGAGACGAAGTTTGAAGAAAATCGTTCGAGACATTTTCAAGAAAAAATGAAGATTTAAAAAAAAAAGAAAAAAATTAACATTCAGTAATGTCCTACTTTCGATAATTGGATACCGAACTTCTCGCATACGATCCCATATTGGTAGCTAAAATGGAATATCAAGTTTGAGCTAACTTGCGATTGTTTTTTCTATCGGCTTCAGTCTAGTCGGGAGGCTGCTCAGGGAGACAAGACACCTTATCAAGGATTAATTCCCTGAAGTTCATCGTAGGAAAGGTAGGCAGGATTAGGGTGTGTGTGCGTGTAATAAATATGTATAGTATATAATATAGTAAATACCTAATAAGGTATAATTACAATTTACTTAATATTTACTGTAATATTTTTTTTTAAGTTGCATAAAACTTTAGAAATGAAAGGCAGAAGATATAATTTTTTCCTATATACTAAACTGTTTTCAAAAAGATAACACAATAGAATGTAAAAATAGAATCATAACAGAAATAGAATGTAAAAACAGAAAGATAACAAAAATTGAAACAGAAATGATAATGAATGAAGTTTTTATAACTTCATAAATGTTTGATTAAAGGGCAATTGACGCTTTTACTGAAACTATTAACTGATTTAACAAAATAAATTAAAAAAAATCCTTAATTATAGAAAATCTATCACAAACACCTTACTGTTGTTATATTCTAATGCTCGGCTATTATATTCTAATGCTTGTGAAAATAAAATATGGATGCTTCAGAATTAAAGATGTTTAAATGAATCAAAAGTTGCTGACATAACAAAATACTGTATTTTCATGATTCATTAATATAAGCTAAGTATTCAAGTTAATCTGAGAAAAACCTCCAAAAACTTACGGAACCTTCTATACTGCTGCTTAATCTGACAAATATGTCGTAAATTTAGAGTTATACAATTATAACGGAAGATAATAAAAACAAAGACTTAGTATAAAGTGGCTGACGTCAGAGACGCTCTGCCCAGATACTTAATAAATCTCCGGAACATTAAAATAAAATGACTACTGATAAAAAAAAAAAAAAAAAACCTCATTTGACGTCATTACTGAAGTTTTTATTGGATCGTAATAAAATTATCTAGTTAAAATTAGACTGGAACTATTCCAGTGAATATACCATTTGAGAAAAATGGCAGAGTAGCTAAATCTTAGAAGCGATATAATAAAAAACTAAAGATGTTAATTGGCAATGGCTTCCGGTCTTAGTCTTGGTTTTGTGACATGTATGTGTGTAACATTCGTATGTACATAAAAACGTATTTGTAACTAGGTTCGTCTAAATCTGATCGGCATTCGAGTGTATAGAAGTTTTATTTGAGCTAGATAAAACTTCATCATACTTTTCAACTAATATATTCCTAAATGATAATTCCATATGATGAGAATTAAGCCAATTAAAGCAACGTTACAGACATTTGCATGTTGAATGCCTTAGAGGACACCATGTGAAACACAGTGGTTTTTCCTTTCAAGCCATATAAGAAATTTAAATGCATTAAATTTTAACCATTGTGTTTTTTGTTATAAATTACAAAATAACTATGATATAGTTGAAAAAAAATCTGTTTTAATTAGGAGATGATCTTTTAATATCTTACTTCTGTAAGTGCTTTCAAAAAGTAATTTAGCTTTCAAATTCCCATGTAGTTGAAAGTTCTTCATGGGGTTCCTCAGGGATCAATTCTAGGTCTCATTTTGTTTTTAATAACTGCAAATGACTTTCTTTCTGTGTTGGAACAGTATAAAATATTTTATGTATGTCGATGATTTGAACATTTTAATCAATGTTCTTAATGACTGATTGGTGTTTTGCCAATAAACCCTCAGGCCAGCGGGGTCACGTGATCAATCACTTCCGCATTCCTGATTGCGAGCTTTCTTTAGGGCTTTTTTTCTTAGTCACAAGAAGTGAATTCCAGCATGTGAATCTTATACCGTTAATTCTACCACTATTGCTCCTTTGTTATATTGTTTATTTATCTTACATTTTTTCATCAACTTGAATTTTTTAAGGCCGAGTTAGAAGATTGTTCTACTGGGCCGTGTGGGTTTCATCATATATAAAAACACCTTATATTAGAGACTGGGGGGACAAAAACAAACATTCGATTAAACGACGGTCTCGCGGTCATTGATGTCTCCTACACCACACGTTCATCTCTCGGTGTGAACGTGTTAAAAGGGAATTTGCATTATACATACAATGCCGAGCAAAAGTCTACATTCACCAGGAATATTTTCAATAATCGTAAGAATTTTGGAATACACTTTAATAATCGTATATATTTAGAAATTTAATATTATTATAATATAGAAAAAAGGGATATTTGAAGACATAATTACCTAAAAACAAAACTGAAATTTTAATATCAAATAGCGGAAACAAGCGCTCAACATGTTTTAAATTTGTTTACAAAATCAATTTTTTTTTTTAAATGTTCTAATATTTTGTTGCACCTCCTTTTGCAGAAATAAAAGCTTAAAGGCGGCGAAGCATGGAATCGACTGAATTTTTGTAATTTCTGGAGTAATTATATCCTTTAAGAAATGCTGATTTCAAATCATCTTTGTTTTAATGGAATATTCTGCCATGTGATGGTAAAGTCCGCCCAAAGATTCTCTATATAGGATTTAGATCGGGTGACTGGGGTGGGATGTGTAATTGTTTGGGTACGTTATATAATAAACCCATTCCTTTACTAGCCGAGTCGTATGTTTTGGATCGTTATCTTGTTAAACTATCTTGTTCAGTCATTTCTCAAGCCTACTTCCTTATACAGATGATCTTCAGTTATTTCTAAGAATATTTTCATGCCCAAATCTGCCAAATGTCGAGTCAATAAAAACTAGGTTTCCTACTGCCGCTCCTCATTTACAACCCCAAACTAAAACACTGCCTCCCACATGTTTCACTGTAGAGCGAATATTTTGTTGTTTTTTTTTTTAAACTTTCGTTATTTTTTTTTTAACCAAATTTTATTTTTACCATGGCCATGCGAATCAAATTTACTTTCGTCCGTAAATATCACATGATTCCAAAACTTAAGATTACTATATTTATTTAACTGAGCAACGTCTAATCATTTTTTTTTTTCTTAAAGCATTTATCAATAGTTTCCTTATGGGGAGGTCCCTACTGAAATAACCGTTGCTATGGTTAATTAAATTCGTCTTACAGTAACTGGATGCATACTTATTCCAACTGGAGCTACCTCAACAGATATGATGCCATTTTTCACAGTTTTCATAATATGCCTTTTATTCCGTTCGGTAAGCTTGGGTATGCGGACGGCCATTTTTCCTATTACTTTCTAAATGATTTCTGTTTTTATAATTTTTTATCAAAGTTTGGAAACACGTGTGACTACTTTGAATAATGTTTGCAATTTTGTGAAATGAAAATCCATAATTTAACTTAACCATTAATTTTGGCGTTCCGAAATTGGAATTACCTTTCTTGGCTGAGCCATTTTAAATATCTATAAACACTTAACTCATAGAGATTCGATAATAATCTCGTTTAGATAATAAATAACATACTTTAGTTAGTTTCAGTCTAAATAGTAAATATTGAATTTAACAATTGTGTGTGTTCGGTGTCTCACATGTTTGCATTTCCAATAATGGCAGACTGGAGATGGCTTTTTTCTCTATTATTTGTTAATTAAAACAATAAATGAATAATAGTAACAATAGTTAATTACATTTTTTTACTCTTTCATAATAAAATTCCCAAAATATTGTGGTGTTTGCAGAATTTTTTTATTTATTTATATTGGAACGGCCAATATGCAGATGTTGCTCCTCTACAATTATTGTACCGTCAATAAAATAAATGAATAAGGATACACTGATTATTTTTAGAGTGGACTGTATTTCGTATAAAAATAAAGGGAAGATGAACACACTTACAAATGATATATGAGATAGATGAATAATGTTTGCATTTACTACTACCGGTGTCGTCCGTATTCTCGTACCTCCGCTCTGGTGTAGAGATAACGCTCCGCTCTGATGGTTAATAGAAGATAACGTTGCTCGTCTTGATGATGATGATGATGGTATTCTGATGTAGAAAGTTTAAAGAGGATGGTGGTACCGCAAGTTCCACAATGGTAAAGTGTTGGTTGTACATAGGCGTACAAAAAAAATGTCGAATAATGTTCGAGGTATGGCCACACCAAAAGTGAAATAACTTGAACTAGGTAATGTGAGCACTAACATAGCGGCCGAGCACCTAACTGTTTGTTTTCGAATAATTCTTTGTTAAGAAGTAAAAACATTGTAAGTTTAAAGTGTGAGCGAGCGAGAGATACGATCCACACACACACACACACACAAACATGAGAGAAACATAATAGTTGTTTTGTGGTAGTAATAGCGAGAGAATACAAAGTTTATTTTGTACAATTATATACGATTATTAAAATTTTAATTTTATTTTATTCGTCCTCTTTACGGACGTTCCATATACATTCGTATATATTACACATAAGTACATATTGGTTAAGGTTGCAGCGACAGACATTGCTATTAAATCTCAATTAGAATGGAGGGCTGCTTTTAATACAAAGTCGCTCCAAAATTTGTATTAAAACAACGAATTCGTGAATATGACACACATACCACACACCGCCCATTCGCTAAAAAATTCTTGTTCTTATTCAGATGTTCCCAAAACATATATTTCCGTTAAAAACTAATTCGAAATCTAGCATGACCGCAGTAATTCCTCTTACTAGAAGTAAGAGAAAGTAAAAGCAAAAATAAAAGTAACCAGAAGAATCGATAATTTGTATTGGACCTAAGGAAAACAACTTAACTGTATCCGTGACAGGAAGTGATTCATATATTTATTTATAAAACACTATTGTAACCAAACATTGAAAGCAGAAATCAATAACAATAAAATATTGACAATGCCTACTTTAAAGGAATACTTAGAAAAGTAACTATTCAATAAATTGAATAACTAAATTATATATATTTGAAAACTACTTTATTGTAGTTTTCAATTGAAAACTACATTATAAATAATAATGTTCTTTCGTCAATATAAATTAAAACTAATTAAATAAAGATAAATAAATAAACTTTAAACATAATGATAATAAAATAATAAATATGATAGCGTGAATTAGCAATAGTGAATAGTACTCTCGTCCTGGATCTTTGAAGAACATTGACCTCAACTTAGGCAATTAATAACTCTCCTAAAGGGTGCACCTGACATATTACAATGAAATCCTAAGCAAACATTTCAGTGAAATATATTATATTTAAGTGCAAAATATGTTAATTTTTTTTTATATATATAATGCCTCTTTATCTCATTTGTTTTATCTTATTAATGTTTTAAGTGTGATAAGAAAAATCTGGTGTGGGACGCTCACCGACTTTCTGTTACTCCTGCAAGGGGGAAAAAATCTTCTGCATTTTGATTCAAAATCATCTTGAATTGTTTATTTTTCCTCTTTATGCAAAAAAATCTGTTATTTTCTGCTTTATCTCTATTATATCTGCTTGTGACGGAGAGATCTTGATAAATTTCTTTATATGGAGCAAAGCATTTGATAAGTTCTTTCTTAAATTTAAGAAAGTTAATTAGCTACATTGTTTCTACTATTCACTATTGACTTATTGAATACATACTATTTTCCCAATTATACACAACCCTTACAAATTATCTTAGTAAAGCAACTAGGTAAACACACAACTTTTTTCTTTGCCCCCTCTATTTTCCTCAATCCTAGAACCATGTTAGATCGAAATAACTTTGCGGTGTTATCCGGGGATTAACCGAAATTATAAAACCGTGTTACAACGAAACTGAGTTGTAAAGAATATCTTGTTATACGAAAGAGGGGGGGGGGGACCTTTAGATTATTACGAGACTGAATCAGGGCACCAAAGCTGGACTGGAAGCATCCTAGGTCTCCAACAAGAAAAAAAGCGAAACAAATGACTCAAGATCCTCGGGCCGACAGGATTGCTAACATATTTTGCGCAAGACTATCAGCAGTATAGAAATAAGAAATAAGGGAAGTTACGTGAAAGATATCATTCAAATAATGATTTGAGTTTATTGTGGAAGCAAAAATTGTTCATAATTAAATTTACTGATCTAGTTATCATAATCTTTTCATCATTGGATTTAGTATGAAAGGGTAATGAACAAGTGGAGTTTAGAGAATTTTTTGTTTACTATTAAAAGTTTGTTTGCAGTAGTTAAGGTTTCGTTTTTTTCTAAGTTTATTTATTATCAATTCCGTTTAACAGTTCAAGCATAATCAATTTCTTACAAATTCTAAGTAACCTTATTACGCTGAAAATTAGAAATACTATAAAAACTTGAAAACTCGTACTAACATTAATTAATCTCTATTCATTACCTTTTTAAATGAATTAGTGAGGTTAGTAAGCAAGTGTTGATTACAATTTCTCCAAAGAGAACGAACTATATAATCTAATTTGGTAGTTTGTCTTTCCAAAACAAAATAAATAACTTCTATTTCCATTTCAACAATAGTTATGTTTGGGTAGATGTTAATCAAACAAGCAAAATATTAGTTGGTAATCTTTAAAAATTTTTTCCTTAGGTGCCAGCCCCAACTAATATTTTACTTACTTGAACTTCTACTTCCCTCTATTATTTATTTATGAAAGAATTAATAACCTACAAAGTTTTCTGCGCTATATACCCCAAGGTTTTTGTATTTTTCTTATTTGTTCATTTTAATGTTTAATTACATAGAAATAAAGTTTCGGAATGAGAAGTGTCATTAAAAATATTATTATATTTTTCTTTTGTGCCTTGAAAAGAGGACAATATATTTGTTGAAACTTGTGGAATAAGTTACCTGGTGAGAGGTCTGCAATAATTTAAAAAAGTAATTTATTTTTTATTCTTGTAGAAAAATGAGAAGGTAGGTAGGTAGGTATTGTGAGAAAGAAAATTACATGGAGGTTGTAAGGTTCATTGTATTAGTGGTATCTTACAGCACGGCTAGTAATTGTGCACGTGTTAAATCACGTGGACAGTTTGCAGCACATTACAACTGCCACAAATTTATTGATTTTTTTTTTTTGCGCCCAACGGAAGTTATTAGTGCATAAAGATTTACATAGAGGGGTGATTAACAAGTAAAACACGGATATCCCTCTTTCCGTTACCCTTTGCGTTAATAATTTATATGTCTTCCAAAGATCATATGCACATTTTTCTAGATATGTGATAGGATGATTTTTAAAAGATGAACCGCTTATATATTTTCAGTTTTATCTGATTGTCTTCTTGTATCTGCATGTGTTTTGCGAACAAAATATCTCAACAATAAAATTTCCCAGCAACCCTTTTTTACTAGTAAGAGGAAGTATTGTAATCGTGACAAATTTTTCGATATCTAGTTTTCACCGGAAATATCCGTTTTGGGGTCCCCTAGGTCCAAAAAAGGGGTGTTTAGCAAATGGTCTGTGTGTGTGTGTGTGCGCGCGCGCGCGCGTGTATGTGTATGTGAACAGCATAGCTCAAAAACGAAAAACCGTAAAAAGTTGAAACTTATTACGTTTAGGTATCACCATGGGATGGACGGTGCGTTATCTGTCAAAATTCCTCAACCGGAAGTACCACTTCACTAGTTGTATTTTTAGTTTCTCGAAATTGACTCCGATTTTCTCAAAAATGGCTCCTACGATTTTCTTCAAACTTGGTATATCTACTACACATACAAAGAGCTTCAACTTTTATTTGAAACATTTCTCCGGGAAAATTCATTTAAGGGCGTTTCTGGAGGAGGAGAGGGGTAAGGTTTTCATCTTACCGCTATTTCAGTTTATTAGACAATTCTGTCATCTAAATAATGATAATTATATTAAATATGTTGTTGAAATTCCGAGTTTGAAAAAAATCGGATAACCGGAAGTGCGTTTGTTGTACTACTTTACTAAATGATTTTTTTTCACTTTTTCGCGATTTTCACAAAAATGGCTCAGACGATTTTCTTGAAACTTTGTATATAAACTAAACATGAAAAGATCTACATCTTTTATTTAAAATATTTGTCAAGGAAAATTCATTTAAGGGCACTTTTAGGGGAGGGGTTGGTATCCTCTTCCTTTAAAGTGGTATCATAGTTGTTTATACAATTATATCATCCAAACGAAATTAATTAGAAATAAATAGATGGCCAAAATTCCAAGTTTTAAGAAAATCATTAATCCGGAAGTGCGTTTTTACTGAACAGTTTTTTTCAGTTTTCGACGAATTTCATTAAATTTGGTATGCTAAGTGTAAAGTTTGTCAGTTACAATTTTGAAAACTGGAGTAATAGAAAGTTGTGTGAGTGTTTCACACCGGTTTTTTTTTATATATATATAAAGGTAATGGTACTGAAAATGTATTGGGAAGCGGTGATTTCAGTATCCCCTGAAGATTGAAGAATGACAATGAACTGACAAAAAAACAATAAGAAATTTAAGTTTATAAAATAAAAAATCTGGTGTGAAACACTCACACGAATTTCTTCTACTAAAATTTACATAGTTATAATTTATAAACTTTCTAGAAACGCACAACGTTTACTAAATGTTTTGTTAGGGTTCAATATTGAGGGTGCTTGACCTTCCTGCCCTCCAGGCAGATATCATGTTCGCTTTGATTTCCATAGGCGCCAGTTTGCATTGACGTTTTCACAGCCGTGTGATGTGACGCAATTGGGTATTCGTTTACTATATTTCTGTTTATAACATTTTTTTGTCATTTATTTTTACGTTATATTTATTACCTTCTTATATATTATCGAGACGGTGACGTTTCTTTTTGTGCCACCCCATGCGGTGGTAAACCTTGACTAAAAAAAAAATGTTATTACCCAGAATTTTTTGTTGCCCGAGATAATTCTGTTTGGCGAATTATACGAAGTTGAGTCATTTTTTTTTTTTGCAGAAGAGAAATTTTTTGTGTTTTGTTTTTTACAAGATTTGTTGATGTTCTTTTGTATGGAAATAAAATAAAGAATAAAAACAAAAATGGCGGAAAAACGACAGTTTTCTGGTTTTTTATTGGTGAGTCAAGGAGTCTCTACTGTCTACAAGATTCTGCCTATTGCTATAAACAAAAAGCTAACAGCTCGGATGGACACAATTGTAGGTGAATACTAAAGCAGTTCCCTCACTGGGAGCTACACTGTGGATCATATTTTTTCCCTACGGCAGATGCTGGAAAAGTCCTATGAATATAACGCTTACAAGACGTTTTTATAGATTTCATGCAAGCGTACGACAGCATCAATTGAAATCAATTGCTATCAGCTTCATGTCAGCCTAGGTGACTAAAGGAAGGAAACTGCTTAGGCTAGTAAAAATGACCCTCATAGGCACCAAACGTAAGGGTGTTTGGAAAGAAAATAACCCAAGGGTGTTTGAAGATCCAAGAAGCCCTTTCCGAGAATTTCAGCGTAAACGCGGCCTAAGGCAAAGTGATCCGACCTCGACAACGCTGTTCAACTTGGCGTTGGAAAAAGCAATAGGTGCAATAAAGACAAACCTAGGAGGCACCATATATAGCAGACTAGCACAACACACATGACATATGCGGATGATGTTGTAATAACTGTCAGAAGCGCTACAGGAATTTGAAATGCATGTTTACATCGAGATGAGAAAGAAGAATGGAAGAATATGTTCACCTCTGTGATCATGTTTTTCAGTCAATGGGCGCATTCAAGTACCTGGAAGCCATAATCACCAAAGAAAATGACGTAATGGCAGAAATCAAGGCACAAATTACTGCCGGAAACAGGTGTATGTTTGCCTTACAAAAGTTGCTCCGATTCAGATGTCTGTCGCAAAAAAGAAAAACTACTGGTATATAAGACAATTATTCGACCAGGGGTTACATATGCCGATGAGACCTGGGTTCTAACCAGAGAGTCTGAAAAAATGTTGCTTATATGGGAGCGTAAGGTTTTAAGGAAAATATTTGGCCCTATTAATGAAAATGGTAACTGGCGGATCCGAAAAAATGAGGAACTGTACGAGCTCTTTCATGAAGAGAATTTGCTGACCCATATTAAAAAAGGAAGACTTCGGTGGGTAGGCCATGTTGAAAGAATGCCGAACGATAGACTTCCTAAGAGAACGTTGTACGGCAAGCCGGGAAGGAAGAGACAAAGAGGACGTCCCAGGCTAAGATGGTTAGATGACACTGAGCAGGATCTGCGACATATGGGAATCAGAAGATGGCGAATAAGGCTTTAGATAGAGATCTGTGGCATGAAATTGTTGGTGAGGCCAAGATCCTTCAAGGCCATTGAATCGATTTTCTTCAAACTGGGAATTTGGGCATCACATTTAATTTTAATTAATAGTATTATATAGATAATAGAATGTTGCAATAAACTGACAACATAACTCCACTCTTCACCCGCCAAAACTCCTTTTAAACACATTTTCCCAGAAAAAAGTTTCAAATAAAAGTAGTACTATTCTCTCTATGTATAGTTGATATATAAAATCGTTGGAACCGTTGACGAGAAAATCGCTATCAATAATTGTACGTAATATGGAATTAATAATATTATAATATTGTACATTGCTACTTGTGTTTTTCACTGAAAAGTAATAAAATTTCCCATACGAAAATATTTAATTATGCTCGCTAATTAATTTTTCAGGTCAGACATGAAAAAAAAATAGATATCTCTTATTACTATCCTCCTTCTCTAATTAAATATTAAATATCTGATAAAAAGTTTACCTGGATTGAGTTCTAAGAAGAATGGTAGGCGGTCCACCCCATCTTCATACCTATAGTCCAACAGTTCATTATGTTGTCCCCATTTCCCTTGTTGTGGTTTCTTCTTTCTTTTTCTCGGATGATAATCAGCTGGTCTCCGCCTCACGTGGAACATTATAGAACCTGCAACATAATAAGTTAAATGTTTATTAGCGTTTTTTTTTATTAACTTAGAATATAAATATATTCTGGGAAGAAGGTTAATAATGATAAAAAACAAAACAGAAACTCTAAAAATAACTTTATAAAACAAAATGGCAATGTCGAAATCAATATCAAGTTCAATAGGTAAATGAAATTGGAAACATATTGATTGTTGAAATTTGATTTTATTATTATTAATATATTTTCTTATTGCTGTAAGAGAAATTGCGATACAATTAATGTAAGTGAAAATATCTAAAGTGAAACCCTTAAGTGTTGGTGGAAGGTAAAAACCCAGCCAGGTAAGCATTAGTAGTGACTACATTGTAGTCCGGAAGAAAGCGTCAATAACAATGAACCAACCGATTAACTTCTCAGTTACCAGATATTTTTTAGAAAAATTTGGAATTCTAGCTATGTTTCTAATGTAAATTAATATTATATAAGAGGTAGACATGCAATATATTGAAGACGTACATTAAGGGAGAGCTTAACATAGTATGACTGATCCCCCAGGTCCCTCTCAAAAATCACTTCACAAAAGTTCTGTAATATTTATCGCCAAAATTGTATGATTGTCAAAAAAGTTAAAACGAATAAATAACCAAGAGATGTCAAAAATAAGAATTTTAGTTAAACTACCAGAACAGTATTTTATATATTTTTTTTCTCGTACACCATTCGGGAGACGAAAGGAAATTCCTAGCCCTCCCACCATCCCTCCACCACCCAACTCAAGCAAGCAGCGAGGAAAGACGCTATCCAAAGGAACCTGATACAACTAAGCACCCAAATAAAACAATAACTAGCCCTAGCAGTACCCAACAACCACAGATCCAAAAAGAAGCAACAACAAACACAACACTGACAAAAGAGCCTAAAAAAAAACTAACAAAAAATAAATAAAAACCTTAAGTAGCCATACGCACACAATCACATCCACTGAAAGCCTCGCACATACCCAACGCATAACGTATATTCTATAACAAGGACCAGCAATTCCCTCCCCAAACAATACAACCAGTGGAAAACTCAGAGTTTCAAAAAAAGAATAATATAAATAAATAAAAATAACCCTGAGGTATCGCAAAAACGAATTATATTTATATTTTAAAATATTTTTTAATTGTTTTCAATGCTACAATTTTATACCATCACAAACGATGGGTTATATATCATAGGCCCTGATCACTCTGCCAACCAAACTCTGCTATAAGCATATATAATGCATATTCAATAAACAGTAAGTTTAACAATTAAAAACAATTAATAAAAAAAAAGCTAAATATTATTGAAATGTTGGAAATGAGGGTGTTAATTAAAATTTTTGTTATTAACCAACACAATAAAATTTTATAATTAAAACTTTTCTAATGTTATGAACTTTTTATATAATACATACGAATATATTACCGCGCACCGGTAGGCACTGAAGTACTAGCCTTATGTTTATAATATAGGAGGTTCTGGCTGGCAATGAACAATAGAAGACTGTGTAAGGTACAATCATTTTAATATTTGTTGAATATGTGGATGGATCCATCCACAATGCTGGATAATATCTGGTATTAAATCCGTCGTAGCATGTACATTCCTTCCATTCCTGACCGGTTTCGGATTTTCATCCATCGTCAAAGCAAATTCACCAATTTCTTGTAAAGAGTTCACTTCAACGAACATACATAAGAACGGAACATTGCGTTGAAATGAAAACTCTCTTCACGAAAAATTTGTGAATTTGCTCTGACGATGGATGAAAATCCGAAACCGGTCAGTAAGTAAAAGGAATATGTATGCTACGAAGGATAAAACACCAGATTTTAATATTTAAAATTAGTTTCATTAAAAGATAATTTATTTGTTATGAAAAATGACTTAATACAAGAAAGTTGGATAGAATTTTATTTGGGAAAAACCTATTAATAATTAATTTGTTTTAATTTGTAGATTAGAAGACTAATGGAAAGAAAAAAAGTGATGTGAAGCCCTCAAGACTTTTTTTGCTTTCTTGCAATTCTTACACAACTTGACTAAAGAATTTTCTTCATTTTTAAAATTTTTTACAATTTAGATTTAGGTGCTCTTGTCTTATCTGAAGTAGCTTGCCCCCCATTGATCGTTCGCCGGTATTGGATTGGAACTTAATAAAAAGAGTACTTGAAACTTTAATATAAATACTTCAAAACTGGCCGACTAGTACAGAATGAAGAAAATGGGAGACCTAACTGCGAGCGCTTTACTCTCAAACCCTAATTCTAACTAGAAGTCTGTTCAATAGCAAGCTAAGGTTGGGTGCCCACGTAGAACCCTTTTAAATTGATATCATTCTACAAATTGTTTCAAATAAAATAGAAAAACGTTTTTTTTAGTTGTGAAAGATAAACAGTTACTAAATCAAGTTTGAAACAAAGAAGGAAAAACCATTCGGTAAAGACGCAAACTTGGGATTTTCACAAAGCATGTAATGATCTTGAATAGAAATGAAAAACACATTTTAGAGGAAAAATAATTAACGTTACAATCCCTAAATCAATTTCCCTGAGAAATATTTTTTATATAAAAATTTTAGGTCATGTTTTGTGTAGTTAGTGCAGGAATGTTTAAATTAAATGCCTGGAGTCTTTTTCAAGAAACTCATAAATAAAATAAAAAAAAAATCCTAGTGTGAAACACTACTAACACGAGTTTCTCTTACTCCTTTTAATTACAATTTAATTAACAAAATTTCTTTTAAAATTACAACGTTTAAAATGTTAAGTTGGCACTGGCCAAAAAAAAAAAGTTGGTACATGTAATATGGGATCCGAATTATTAAAGATTCATAGGATCTGAAGAGCGGAGAAGCAAATTAAATGAATCATATTTAGATACTCCCCCACCTAGGCCAGACTAGGAAAGGACAGTTTGATTCAATAAATAGAGCGACAACAGTACAGTTCAGGACAGTTTACATCCAGGAAGCAACCTATCTAGTCCCTTCTCATTACTCAGCCAGTCTGTCTCTTTATATTTCTCTCGATACCTAACTTCTATTTTACTTAAAATCTTTGCAGTTTGTGTGTTCTTTTCATTATACACTAATCAGCATATTATCCAGTTTATTTCTCTAAAATCCATTCTCTCTAATTCTCAGTCCATCTTACATCCATTATAGCAGAGGTATACACTGAGCGGACTTGTGTGTAGTACCAAAACCAACAAAGCTTAGGCAGTTTAAATTTAAATATAAAATCACTTTTTTCGGGGAAAATATTTCAAATACAATTGATAACGTTTTGTAAGGGCCGGTAGCGTTCCAAGTTTACAGAAAGAAAAGTTATTGTCGCTTTCAAGAAAATTCCACTTATTCCGTAAATTTAATACTTCCGGTAAACCGATCTTTTTTACAGAATTTGGACTTCTATTATCTAATTGAATATTTTGTAGGTATTAAACCATTTAACGCACTGATATGGTACTTTAGAGGAACGCATAACGCTACTTTTTCCACAGAAACCCTCGCAAAAAATCAATTAACCTCAGAAAATGTTTCAAATAAATGTAATAGGTATTTCTGGTATTTTATCCATCGTAGTATGCATATTTATTTTCTTCCTGACCGGTTTCGGATTTTCATCCATCGTCAGAGCAAATTCACCAAGTTCTTGTACAGAGTTCACTTCAACGTAATGTTTCTGTTACTTGTTACTCACACTTATTGGTTGTATATAATAATTATGTGGGGAGGTTATACGACGGATAAAATACCAGATGTTATCCAGCAGCACTGCGGATCCATCCACATATTCAATAATACGTATTTATTAATGTATGTAGAGAGTAATACGAAGTTTAATAAAAAATCGCAAAAAAACTGAAAAAATCAAATAAAAATTAGTATATCCCACCGATTTAACATATCTCATTCGATACAAACATGTTTTTCGTTTTGGGGGGGGGTCTTCAAAACAAGTATTTCTTAAAAAGAAAATGAATTTTGAAAATTGACATAATTCCAACAGTTCTTTCTTTCAACAACCATAAGAGGTAATAATTTAACAATTAATTAAATATTCATTCCTGTCAAAAGAGTGGGTAATATTGTATCTATAGTTGTATGATAAGTATATGATTACAATTTTATCAATGAAAATAACAATAACAAAATCGAAATAAGTACGAAATAACAATTCCTTAAACATCGCTGAAGAAAAATTTCAAAATATTCAAAAAATCCGGTATTCTTCGTCAATTTTCTTTTAATTTAGAAATCTAGCAAGGCTGCTAGAATAACCTTAATATTATATAAGTGGCAAAACCATAGGATATGATACTGAATTGATATTTTAGTGGGAAGCTGTATGTTGCTAATCCATCCCCCACAAAAAAAATCAATAATCCTAGGAATATGGCACAAATAAAAAGTTGTAGGCAATTAATATGTACATATAAAAATCGTTGGAGCTGTTTACGAAAATATCGTGAGAAACAAAAAAATCCCTCTGTTTAAAACTGTCAATGAATTGTCCGATCGTGTCAGATACGATGGTTAAACCTGAGTTTCGTGAAAATTGTCATGAAGTTGGTACACTCCGTTACTACACTATAAAATTATCTTAGTACAAACGAGTACAAACTTAAAAGTTAAAAAAAAAAAAATTGGTCAACTTTATTATATTAACTACAATAAAGCAAGTTGTATGAGTGTGTTTCCCACCGGAAGTTTTTTCATAATTGGGGGGAAGGGGGGCCTAAAACATGTAGTTTGTAATGAAAATAGAATTCCGACAAATTTGACACGATCACAATACTTCCTCTTAAAGGTATTACTAAAAATTAGAAATTTTATGGAATTAGATTCATTTAATATCCACATATTTCAAATAAAAAGCACTAGGTAAACCGTGTACAGAGCATGTATATATAAAATAGCGATGACTAGAGAAAGAATGATGTGAATTCAATAAAAAGTTGAATGAAGAATAAACAAAACAAGGGATTTAAATGGAAAAAAAAACATTCTATTATACACAAAGTCTTGGCTGTCATCACATCATCATGCAAACGTCTCTCCCGCCCCCCCTCCACAGTTTACATTCAAATATTTAGAATGTATGAATAAAACAGTATATAAATATAGCAATGCCTGCTTTCCTTATCAAATAGATACTTGACCTTCTTTCTTTCTTTGTCAAACTTTATACATATATATATCCCCCTCTCTCTCTCTATATATATAAGATCACTCCAGTAAATAAACACATTTATTTTACTAAATACACTTTTTAATTTAATCACAAAAAATCTAACAATAAATACTAATAATTAATTATTCAATTTGCACGGCTATAATTCAAGTTTAACGAAAAACCATTTTATTAACGAAAAGAAATTTAGTACTATTTAGAGCGAGCGAGTTTTTCTGGATTCTGTTTCTAACACAAGCAGAACATCTCAATCCATTCCATCCAATCAGTTTAATAAGTTTTCATAAGCAGTGGAGAAAAAAAGGAACATGGCATTAAATAATTACAGGCATTTTATGGATCCACATCAATTGGAAATTGATGTATATGTTATCGGCAAAGTATGACATTCAGGCATTCTAAGAATGCTTAGGCATTTTATATAATACCATGCGTGGTTTATACTCAGATACCAGATTATATTTCTTATGATAAATTTTGTGTATTTGAAAAATATTCTTTTAAATATTCCTATTATTCATTTGTTAACCTGGGGAAATTATATTGTAGTGTTTCAGTATAATAAATCATGGTATCCCAAATGGTATTTCAATAATTCAATAGTTCTGGTGCTTTAAGTAAATTAAATTAACTTTTAAATGATTACTATAAAAATATATTTTGAAATCGGGATGTAATAAAATAAATGTGGGCTAGTCCGGGATGAATTTCATACTTTGCCTTAATTTCATACTTTGCCGGTAACATATACATATGAGAAAGTCTATGAATGTTTTGCATTTTTCCTTATTCCTGGAAAAAAGAGGAGGTATGCGCGATCGTTCAAATATTCCAAATTGAGTTTTCACCGGTAACATGTTTTGAAGTCCCTTGAGTAAAAAAAAAAAAAAAAATGTATTTAGCAAGTGATCCATGTGTGCGTGTGAAAGAAATATCTCAAAAACTAAAGATCGCACGAAGTTCAAACTTAATATCCTGTTTAGTACGTAGGGTTTTCATCAAACACCAGTGCTGAATTTTTACTTTCTCTTACTCCTAGTAAGAGGAAGTATTTTGTTTTGGAAACGGCTCTAACAATTTTCTTTAAACTTCGTATACTAACTACATAGATAAGTAATATCACTTTTGTTTGAAACATTTTTCTAAGGAAATTGATTTTTTTTAAGGGTTCTGGGGGGGACAGTAGCGTTATATTTTAGTACAATGTATGGATCTACCGCCATATTATGAATTAGAATATTCTAATATTATAAATTAGAAGCATTACTAGATATATGAGTTTGAATGAAATCGGTTAATCGCAAGTGTGCCTATACAGAATAGGTTTTTCTAAGTATTTTGGAATTTTCTCGAAAACGAACATAACGATTTCTTTTAGCATTAATTTTGGAATGCTAACTGCACAGATATAAATTTATCACTTTTATTTGTAACATTTTTCCGAGAAAAATGTATTTTAAATAGTTTTCATTATCGCCCATGACTCTGCAACGCATTACTGGCTTTTAGCCTCCTCAAAAATAGTACCCCACTTTTCGCTGTTGAATGCAACCATTCGCCAATCTCTGAAGTTTAGAGTTCTTGCAATACAGTTAACACTATCCTGGGCCTTCACATCTTGAGAGTGCCCTCTTGCCTTATGGACATACTCGTCTTAGAATGGCGTAGTTCTACCTACTTAAAATTCAAATATTCTAGGTGTGGGGTTAATTTAAATGTTGCTGTCTCAAAATTCGAATTTCCTCGAGGAAAATTTGTCAGTTTATATGTAATTATATTGAGATTTTTACCATATAAAATGCTATCGGTGAATGTAATTGCTTCCAAAATTATTTTTAAAAATTTTGTGTTCATCTAAGTCAAATTATTTCATATAATAGACTGACTGTAATATAAAGTAGTAAGGTTCGTGTGACGCAAGCAAGAAGCAGAAGAGTTAAATATTTTAAAAATATCAATTAGAGGAAATTTGTACGTTGGCTAGCAAAAAGGTACCTGTTCCCATATAGTAATCGCATGACTGTGAATGCGGAGAAAACAGTATGCCAACTTTTTACGCTATATACAAAGAGTCACAGAATTGCCCTTCAATATAATGGCGCCCACATTAAACAGGAGAGCAGCGTTAAATACTTGGGCATACAATTAGACCAAAAACTTTCTTGGAAAGATCATGGCATGAATTTGGCTGAAGGTGGAGAGAAACGCCTAAAACTTCTCGAGAGGTTGACAGGAGTCAAATGGGACGCAACCCAAGAAGTGCTGACCAATGCATATAAGACCTATGTGAGGCCTGCACTGGAATATGGTCAAGAGTTGTTGTCAACCGCAAGTGAAGCCAGTCTTATTGCAAAATTTCACAACAATACCCTTAGAAT
Source organism: Triatoma infestans (assembly GCA_011037195.1). Lineage (NCBI taxonomy): Eukaryota > Metazoa > Arthropoda > Insecta > Hemiptera > Reduviidae > Triatoma > Triatoma infestans. The sequence continues at coordinate 55,310 of JAAEAF010005792.1, forward strand.
TATCACAGGTGCCGCAAAATCCACCTCAATTCTAGCTATAGAGCTACAAACTGGGCTGGAACCACCTTTAGTTAGACGCGAATGGGCCGCGGTGAGACTTGGTGAAAAGCTAATAAGACTTCCAATCTCTTTCTGGAAACAGAATAACATAGCCACCCAGCGCCTCAAAACCCAAAAACCCATGTTGGCTGCTGTTGGAGAGCTTGGAAGCAAGTATAACATCTCTGTGGGTGCGTGTGAACCGTTTCCGCGAAACTCTGAGTCCATTACCACCTACATTTTATTGCCAATTGCTCCCTCTTCCTGTTTGAAGACGCCCTGAAAAGTACGATTAGCCCTGAGATACGGAAGCGCTTAAGCGCTGAAGTTATCCTTATCTGCTACCCCCAAGATGAATGGCTACATATATATACGGACGGTTCGGCGTCTGTTACGGATGCAGGCTTAAAGAGAGTTGGCTATGGTGCGCACAGCCTCGAAGTGGACCACTGCGGATCGCTGGGAGGCCATTGTAGCAATTTTGATGGCGAGAATGCGGCTGTAGATTGGGCTGCACAGATAATCTTAAACACCGCCCTCCTGGCAAAGTTGTGTTTTTCGTAGACTCTAAGGCAGCAATTCAAACACTATGTTCCCATTCCGGAACTGATGGTGAGCGTGTTCTGCGGGTCCGCAAAAAAATTCACGAGAGGATTAAGGGAGGTTGGACTATTGTTCTCCAGTGGATCCCCAGTCACTGTGGCACCACTCGAAACGAAAAGGCCGACAAGGCAGTCTTCTACCCCCTCCTATAGAAGCTATCAGCTACGAAGATGCTTGTCGTGAAATAAAAGAAAGAGTCAACGAAGCTTTACATACATCGCGTAAGCAAAAGGCGAGCGGTAAACGATGGGAAATACTGATTAGACAGCCCCTGCCCAGTTGCCTACCAAGAAAAGTAGCCACAGCCAATTTCCGCCTTCTGACTGGGCACGACTATCTCCAGGTTCACCTGAATAGGATAGGAGTTGTTGACTCCCCCATATGTCCCCTCTGCCTAGAGGAGCCGATGGATGGTGGACATCTAAACTCCTGCCAGTCTCTGGATACTGTCCGCGATAAAGTTAATAGGAATGACATGGAAAAGAACTCCGCAATATACTGGACTGCTAGATACCTGATGGCTGACAAAGCCCTGCAAATGGCGTAATAAAAAATAAAAAAAAAAAAAATGTAGGATCAGATAGTGAAAGACAAATCACTTGGCCAACTCTGTTGTAAGACACCATCTTTAGAATGCGGTGACTTACTATAAATATCAGGCCAAAAAATGAAAGATTATGCAGTCATACTGTCAGTCTACTTGTCTTATTCACACAGTCAAGTAGCATTCTACCTCTGTCATTCTCTTCTTTTATTTACTTATCCTAGTTTTATGTATAAATAACTAGTCATTAAATTATTAGTTACCTTTAATCATAGTTAAATTTCCAATAATTTATTCACTTAAATTCTTCTCATGTTTCTTGGAATTACTATCCTATCAAAACCGCTCTTGCCATACTACAAACACATATATCAACCACACTCTACCAGTTTGTAACCCTGCCACCACGGTTCCTCTTTAAGTAATTGAATAAAATTAATTACTCTAACTAAAGCAATCTTTATTTATTTTAATAAAATCTCTCGAAAACAAGAGAGGTCATAGTTAATAAAGTTCAAGTATAGTATTCCAACGAAATTCTGGAACCAAATGGATGCCAAATTTTAAGAGATTTATCTCTAGCCAATTTCTATTTGAAAATCATTATTCTATAGAAGGCAGCATGAATTGGAGCATTGCCAAAATTGAATTTTACACTTGAATAATCAAGAAATGCCGTGCAGTGCTATCTATTCAACTGGAAGATGCCTCGATGTTTTGCGACAACTATAAGATGCCTTTAGTTTCATTTGATCTATAAGTTAATATTAATAAAATGAGTCCCAATTCAACAATATTCTGACATATTCTGCCCGCTGCAAAAATAAAATAACCAATTTGGAATCGTACCAATTTAGTGAGAACTTAACAACATTAAATTTAAAGAAGACAGATCCAAAAATTACTTTAATTAAATTTGCAAATTACGCTTTCTCTTACGGCAATTTACATACTTTAATTTATTATTGATTTACACGGGTATTACCCAAGTTTCAAATTTCATATATAACCGAAAATGTATAAAACTGCAGTAAAAAAAATATGTATATATATACTGGTGTGATACATTTACACGACCTTTCTCTTATTACAGTTCACAAGATTGTGTTTGACAAATTTTTTTCCAAACTTATAATTTTTAATGTGTGGATGGATGGGCCCGCAATGCTGGATAATATCTGGTATTTATCCGTCGTACCCTGCATATTCATTTGGTTCCTGACCAGTTTCGGATTTTCATCTGAAATATTTTTGGTGTGATGCGTTGTAGTAGCACGAGCGGTTGATAAACGAACGGTTTAGTAAAGGGCTTATGTGTATGTTTGAGATAAAGATAGAAGCATTAATAAATAATCAAGAGATCACACTGTTAACAATAAATATATTCTTTTAAAATAATAACTACAAGTTATTTGCAAAGAATGTATCAAATTATTAATATATTGTGGAATAGATTGGTTTTTTGTAAGGGTAATGCTTAAACTGGCACTGATGTTTACTGGTAGAATGTCTGATTCAGACTGTTCTTGTTTTAAAGCAGAATGCAGACTGTTCTTGAAAGAATGCCTTCTCTTGTTGGTTCAAATCTTTTCAAATAATGCTAGTATGTCTGGAGGGAGTGTACTGCCTTATCCTAACAGTTACTTGTCCCTTTGTCTCTTCAGTACCATTGACCTAAATTATAGCTCTTTCCCCTTCACTAAATTACACTGTTTGAGCTAGCTAAAATTCACCAAATTATTTTACTAAACTATTTTCAAAATTCTTATTTTCTTTCATTTCTTTCTTCCACTACACCATCTATCATCAGAGGAAATTCACCAAGTTTGTGTAGAGAGTTCACTTGAACATAATGTTTCTGTTATACTCCACTTGTTGGTTTGTTGGTTGTATACATGTGGGGAAGTTTATAATAATTCGATTTTGTCATTAAACACACACACACGTAGTAACATAATCTGATAACCTCCCCACATATATACACAACCAACAAACTAACAAGTGTGAGTGTAACAGAAACATTACGTTGATGTGAACTCTCGACACGAACTTGGTGAGTATGCTCTGACGATAGATGAAAATACGAAACCGGTCGGGAACCAAATAAATATGCATGCTATGACGGATAAAGTATCAGATCTTATAATTTTCACTAAACATGTGACTTCAGTTTTATATCAATGGGAGAATCTGAACATAATAAAATGATTTTTTTTTTTTTAGGAAACATAACCTCCGCCCCCCCTGCAAAACGTCTTTAAACGAATTTCTCGGAACAAAGTTTCAAACAAAAGCGATAGATCTCTAAATGCACAGTTAATGTATCAAATTTAATAGAATTCGTTAGTGTTTCTCTGGAGAAAACGGTGGAACTGAAAAAAACTGTTCAGTAGCAACATACTTCCGGTTCACCGATTTTCTACATACTCGAAATTTTGTCAACATATTTAATTCCATTATATGTTATTTAGATGACATAATTATATAATAAATTAAAATAGCACTTTAGAGGATAACATATCCTCACCCCTCCCCCAAAAACTCCTTAAATGATTTTTATTTTTCAAACCATGGTTCATTTGCAGCTTTGTTATACGTTTAAAAGAAAAAAGATAAAAAGAGATTAAGGGATTGCAAATTAAATTCTTCCACCAAAAATTGTCTATATTTGAAAGTAGTTATGCGATACTGGTATAATTTTTCCCAGTCCTGGCCGCTAAATAGCATTATTAGTTCAGTCCGTGAAAGCACAGCCCTTCAAAAAATTCTCCGCCTAATATCTTTTAATATGGGGCATACAGCCACAACATAGTGATAGTGGTCCTCCAATTCTTTCCTATTACATAAGGAACATTGATGTGCCTCAACGGGCCGACCCACATTACACTTTAAATATAGTAAGTCACCTCGTAGCTTCATTATTGTTTGAATCAATTTTATTATACTGTTATTATCGAATATACAGTGACCATCGCCAAAGTCCAATCTAAGTTCCTTATACAAGAAATAAAAGGTGGAATTCTGGGGCCTTTAACATCATGCTATTTTTAAATTCTTCCTTTATTCGTGTACACAGATTTTGTTTCCTTCCTTAAAATAACCCTGAAATTCCTAATTATATTTTAAAAAATCGTTAAGCTCTTTATACCAAAATAACACTTTTGTGATAATTTCCTAAGCTAATATTTTTGGAAGTCCTAAACTTACCGGAAGAATAAAACTTTTTCAATATAATTAAAGTGCAGTTGAAGGGTATGTATAAATATTGGTCTCACACACACACCATCTCTAAGTAAACTATAAAAATTGGGCGTATTTAGCGGGAGGGAGAATAATTTATTTTATAAAAAATGTCGATTAATTTTTCAATAGCTTCTACTTTCCTAAAGCCCCCATACCTGAGAAGCACAACGAATAATTGCTCTGAATATCGAATTCAAGATTTACTGTGCAGATACAGGAATAAAGTTATTTTTTTAATAATTTTTTTGTACATACAGAGAATATCAAGTTTTGTCGCAGATACTTTTTCTTAAAAATATACTTTTTAATGATAGTTTAGAAATCAACGTTAATCCCAAATATTTATATTTATTGACTAGTTCTACTACATGTCCATTAAATTTCCACCTTTCATTTCCTGTATGTCGTAGAAAAACGGAAAAATACTTTTCAGTACAAACTCACTTCCGGTCATCCGATTTTCTTCACATTGGAATTTCAACATCATATTTAATTCTAATTTATATTTTTATATAATAGTATTATGTAATAAAGTGAAATAGCACTTTTTAGGAATATATATAGACCAATTTTGAAAAATCACTTTTTCAGAATCAGGGGACCTCTAAACATGTATTTCCGGGGAAAAAAAATCAATTTCGAAAATTTAAACGACCTCTATACTTCCTCTTTCAGCAGTAAGAGAAAGTAAAAATTGTATGAAATAAAAAACGTATTAGTTGCTCTTAATGAAGTAGTCGATTTATTGCGCAGTTTTATCAAAATGTTTTGCTATGTGTTTGTATACATAGAATCAAGCTGAGTGTTTTGCGCTCGGGTTGTTGCGTTCTATGAGGTATAAAATGTCCTTTAATGTAAATAAATAAATAAAGAATTGAATTTATTAGTGAACAAAAAAGACCATGGAAACTGAACAACTGTGAAATGGCAGAAGTCAATGTTCTGTAAACAAAAGAAACAGAAACACTTAAGTCCTGCCATCATGCTGTAAATGTTTCTTAAATCATGCCTTTTCTTTATCCTTGAAGTTCAATAGACGCACAAAATACATAACTTTTAGGAGTATGGATTAACAACTGCTTATTTGCGGCATTTGTGGTTTAATTTATCAAAGCTACATAAAAGAAAACAAAGATCCTAAAATAAAATGGACAATTTCTTTAGGAAAGAATATTTTATTGATAATAATTTTATAAAATTGTGAAAAACTAAATAATTGTAAATTAGTTTAAACATAAAACATAAGTCTACATTGAAATAGTAAACAGAAATTTAATAAAGAATTCGTTTAAAACTTGAAGTATAAAATTAAACAAACCAATTATTAAAGACAGTAATAATTACTAAACAAGATATTATTAAAAGAAGAACTGTAACTTTGTAACAGAATACAATATATTCCATTTAATCCAAACCAATACTATTCTCTGAAATACGAGTAATAACAAAGGTAAGGCTAAAATGAACTGAAAATCTACAGTAAACTGTGACAATACTGGAACTTAATTAATATCATACCCTTAGCACTATTAATAATAACTAGGAATTGTGAAGATAGCAACGGAAATTAGCTGATATCTATCACAATGTTTTCAATATTAATTCTACAAATAAAAGGATTTTCAATCTAACAATAAATGAAAAGTTAGTTGATTAAAATTCCAGAAATTTCAGCGAGAGTAAAATTATAAAGAAAAGTTGTGAATACAGTTTGTAGAGATTAAATTTAAAAGTATTTACCTACACTGGAATGTCGGGGAAATTTATTCAGAAATTAAGTTAGATCTTGTTTATAATTAAATATTTATAAATATTTAATTACTAATGAAAAATAACTTTATACTATTATAAATAATAATCTTTAAAATTATTAAATAAATTTTGATTATACAGAATAATAAATTAATTTACACTCTCTGGGCATAGATTTATTATTTAAATTAAAATATAATAGAAGAGAAATCAGCTCCTAACTAAATAAATTAAAACCCATGTGTTTTATTACTAAATAATTAAATCTCTTTAATTGGAATAAAATTCTACTATTTAATGTTTAATCTCTTCTAATTAATTACTGCATTGTTTCCACATATGGTGCTTTGGATATATATAGCACATAGCAATCTGGTACAATACATAGCAATCTGGGTACCTATCTGGGCTGACAAATTGGCTAGAGAGTATGTCGCGGTCAACTGATATAGGTTGTATCGCACACCTGATGCTCTGTTTTGTAGATTGATGGTTATCTGTTAAAAACATGAACTTGTAAAGAATTATATATAAATAAACTAGTAGTAACCAAATCAGAAGTTTCATACAACTATATTATCGCCTCCATTTTAAGAAAAAATTGTATTTTCATCGTTTGTTTTCACCAAAAACAAACTTAAAACATTATTATAAGATCATTGTGGTTGGTTTCCCAGAGCTGGAAAGTATTAAGAGATATTTTCCGTGATAGCCTGTTGTTTTTTTTTTGTGGTCATCCACCGGTTTCGTGCGTTCGCCCATTATCAGAATGTTTTTGTCAAACAGTGAAATAACATAAAACTTGCACAGAGCAAAAATATTTTTTTGCAGATTTTGCAGACTTGTAAAGAGCAAAAAATATTTTTTTCAAGTCTATGTTATTAGACTGTTCGACAAAAATAACCTGATGATGGGCGAACGCCCGAAACCGGTCGATGATCACAAAGAGAAGCAGGCCGCTATCATGGAAAATATCTCTGATTATATAAGATCTTTTAAATTTCCACTAATTTACTTTTATTCTAACTAAGATAATAAGCTAGCTGAAGTTCGCCTTCCCTTTTCACCTTTCTTTTCTGTAAAAGCAAGAACTGCATGCAAGTACGATTTCCGAAACTGACCCCGTAAGCACGAAAAAGTGGATTTACAAAATTGTTCTGGTTGTCTCTCTCTACCCTCTCTTTGGGTGATCCCATGGAAGCCAACAATACTGTTTTAGTCAAATTCAATTATTAGAAGTACCACTTTCCTGATTGGATTTTACAATGCTTTTGCGGTTGTCTAAAAAACAGCTCTGTATATATATCACTGAAGTTTCTTTAAACTTAATATATATATATAAACTGCATACAAGTACGCCTATCATACTCATCATGATTCAGCGGAACATTTTTCCAGAATAATTCATTTTTAGTGGTTCCGGAAGGAAAGTAACGTTCGGCTTTCGTCTAAAAGACCATTTGAATATACAATACGACTCTAACAACTATATACGACGACTAAATTAATAAGAATTAATGTGTATTGTCAAAATATCCGAATTTCAACCATTACTGAAACTTTATTAGTTTTCTGACACCTACGTGGATCTTTAAACTTCGACATATATACGTTAATTTATATCCTGTATTAAATCTTATAATACGTATATTGTAATATATATTATTCTCTCTCTTCAATGGTGTATATACTTTGGTATTTTAGGTCTTGGCCTCCTCTAAAATTTTTTGCACCAATCTCCCTTGCTCAAGAAAACGCCATCCAATTTCTTCTGCGCTAAAGGTTCTTGGCATCTTGCGCGACACTGTCTTGCCACTGTGATATAGGTCTTCCGACCCTTGTTTTTGTGTGGGTTCCTTCTGTAGCAGTTTAAGTAGGATGTAATCTGGACCCAACCTTACAATGTGACAGGCCCATCTCAATCTATTTAGCTTAATCTAATTAACAATTGGCTGTTTTTTGTTAGGTCATGTACTCACCTGAATATATTAGCCATAAATAATAATATATAATGAATACATATTACATAATTAGAACACTCACATAATTTTCTCTTACAGCAATTTACATAGATTAGATTTGTTACTTATTTATACGGGTTTTTGCTCAGTTACAATTCCATATTTAACTGAAAATTTGATATAACGAGTATGTGCACTAGAAATATAATTGGGGAATATAGAACTACTTCCACTACCGATTTTCTTCAAATTCAGAATTTTGGCAACCCATTAATTAATTATACAATTAATTACACAATTAATTGGCAACAGAAAATTGGTCACGCTCGCAATACTTCACACGATTGTACGCAATGCAATTTCAAAACTCGTTTTTCATGCTTTATAAATAATTTATATCAAATAATTTATATAAAAAATTTCCTTTTAGACCTGTTTATATATATATATATATATATATACACTCTATAATAGAAGAGATAGAGATGGGCAGAGATATACGCATACAGTTCGTTAGAAGACGATCTGGACCTCTTACTTCCGAATATCTGACATATCGGAATGGATGTTAAGTCCGCAATAGCTCAAAACATACATGACTGTTTAGGTTTTTAGAAGATACCATGCTTGACTACGAGGCATGTCCAGTAAGTAAGTGTACTGAATTTTTGTAGGTTACAAACATTTTTATCTGAACAAAAAAATTACCTGGTTACATTAGTACATACTCGTATGTAATCTAATTTTCGACATAGTCACCATGCTACTCAATGCAGGTGGTGAACCGGGGGGTATTAATTTTTTGATGCTTTCCTGGAAATAGTTTCCCGCCAACCCCTTCGTCCAATTCTCCACCTCCCCTTCACCTCATCGTCGGTTGAAAACCTTTTTCCACCCATGTACAGCTTCAGGGAGGTAAAGAGATAGTAATCTGAAGGTGCTAGGACAAGGGAATGCGCGGGATGGTTCAGGATATCCCATTTAAACGAGGCAAGCAGTTCCTTCGTGGCGTTGGCCGTGTGTGGTCTGGCATTGTCGTGCAGCAGGCAGACTCCCTTTGTCAGCATGCCTCTCCTTTTGTTCTGAATCGCCCTCCGCAATTTTTTTAGGGTCTCACAGTATCTTGCAGAGTTGATGGTCTCCCCTTGAGGCATATATTCAATTAAAATTATGCCTTGATAGTCCCAAAACACGGATGCCATGATTTTCTTGGCTGAAATTGTGGTTTTGAACTTTTTGGCGGAGGGTGAAGAGGTGTGACGCCACTGCTGAGACTGCCTTTTGGTTTCAGGTGTGTAATGTGCAACCCGAGTTTCATCTCCAGTAATGATGGAGCGGAGAAATTCATCACATGGAGTTGGTAGCGTCTCAAAAACTAACGGATGACGCCGCGTATTTCACACTTGGCGGGAGATTGGATTGACATTTTTCACGAAACGTGTTGTCGGTCGACATTTCTCAACGTACTGACCTCGAACCGTTCTCGTTGCGGAGGGGAGGAACCAGGCTACACGACAGTATAGCCAACATGTCGAAAACAAAATCCCTCCTGGACATGGCTCATATTTAAGCAGTTTGCACAACATTTGTCTAAGAATAGATGTATTTATAGTTTATGATATTTGTAACCTTCTAAAAGATGCTCAAGTTCATTGCTAGTATTCTATTCTATTCTATTTGCAGGTTTCCGGAAGGTGTAGTTCCGTCAATTCCAAACTAAGCCTAATGACTAAGCTGAAAGTATGAGGTTATAGTAAAAAAAAATCATACGCTCTGGCCAGAACAACAATCTTTGTAAGCTATTAATAATGAGAATACATTTTGGAATGCTCTATTTTTTTTTATCTATCTTATATAAGGTCAGCTAAAGGATATGGAATAAACGCGTGTGAACGAACTTCATAATGAAGCATCTCCAACATTCCAGGAAAATGTTGATAGCATGTTGGTCGGCCATTCTAGGCTTTTTAGACGGAGTGATCTAGAAAAATAAAAATAAAAAATACTTCGTTGAATAAGTATATAAATAAGAATGAATGAAATGTATAATTCTGAAGAGCTGGAATTTCTGGATACCACTCAAAAAGTAAATAAAAACAAAGTAAAAAACAAAAAAAAAAACCTATTGTAAGTTTTATACTATTTCATTATGTGACAAAATGGCTGGGTATTAAGAGAAATGTGAAGCAGTAAAATGAAAATGGCCGAAGTATATATTAACAAACCTTACTAACTTTTCTTACTAAGACGTGACTTAGCCAGTTTAGTGCCCTTATTTCCTTTTCTGTAAGAATTGTGCTACGATGATGTTAAGAGCAAAAACACAAAATGAAAAAGGTTCATTTACCTTTAACCTAGAAAAACAAATTGATAAATATTTACAAGAATTGTTGTATTGATTTGCAGTTAAGAACTTTCACAGTGTAACATAAAAACTTTTATGTTCAAAAAAATGTTAATTATTAACATTTTATAAGTTTTCCTACGAAAGTATTGAGATCCGTAATTGATTTTTCGAAATTGAATTTTCTCAAGAAAAAAACATTTTGAGGTTCCCTGAATCAGAAAAAAAAGTTTATTTTAAGAAATGGGTTTTAATACATTTAGATCCAACAGGGGAAGCGAAAATAAGATTTTTGTAAAAATTGGTCGACCGGATGTACTTACTGAATATACTTTTCGGATTTTGCAATTTTTTTTTTTTTTATAAACGGCTCCTTTTAATTTTCTTTACACTTAATATCTATAATTAATCATATAAAGAGTTACAACATTATTTATTTGAAACATTTTTCCGAGAAAATCATTTAAGGGGTGGGGGGGGGATACAATTCTATTCGGTATCAATAATAATCAATAGGTCAAAATTCTAAGCTTGAAGAAAAACAGCTTACTAGAGAAGTACGGCTTTTATATTATATTTCGGATGCACATATATGTATAAATTTTCAGTTATATGTGAAGTTTGTAAGTAGCTAATATATGTATAAATAAAAAATAAATAATAAATTAAGTCCATATAAATTGCAGTAAGAAAAAGTCGTGTGAGTGTTTCGCACCAGATTTTTGAAATAGTATTTCTCCCCAAAATAAATGAATTCTATACAATTAAAGTAAAAATCCGAAATTAAGTTAAAATATTCTTTGAGTGTTGCGAACTAAAAAAAGGACTAATGGTCAACACTGCTAAGATATTTGAGATTCCTTTCCAAAGAGGTATTATAAAAAGGATTGTTACACTAGGAATATCTATAAATAAGAATTTTTAATACTTAATACTTTAATTCTTTTTCGAATTATTCAAAAAAATTTCGCCAAGCTTCCTTGCTACGGGGAATTAATTTTATCATATTATATTAGAATAAATTTACAATATTATCAATAAGCCTAATATAAAATTACATTCATTTTTTGAAATGTTTGGGTTTGCTTAGTAAACTAAGCATTCACTCTAAGTGTAAGGGCGCGGCACCTTTGAGAGATTAACTTTGGCTAGCTATTTCTAAACTGTTACTTCATCGCCCACATATTTCCCACACCTTCCCGCCTTTTACCTCTCTCTCTCTTGGTGGTGGGATCGTCGGCGCCTTTTATCTCTCCTGGTTCGCACCTTACTTATTTTCCCGCACTCTTAAAACATTTTCTTTCTATAAAAATTTCTTCACTTGTCTTCTACAGTTCGGCTGAACAACAGTGTTTGTGCCGTTCTCTTCTTCGTCGCCCGACTAGCTAACCTCTGTTTTACCGCTTCTTCTTATTCTGTAGTGTGCTGTTAATTTCGCCTTTAAATTTTGTGTCGCCTTATACGCGCCTATTCGCCGTGTTAATTAATACTGACTCTTCAGTGAGTACCAAGACTCATATCTACACGCCATCACCTTCACGAGGCTATTTCATCTGCGCCTTAGTGGACTCGCCATCACCCGCCGCTTCAACAACGGCATCATCCGCTTCTAAAAGAGCATTCCAATCCTTCTACGGTCTCCTGAGTTCCTTTCTTTCGCCACTCACGCACCCACACCCACACCACCCACGCACATAAGCCACCTCTTCCTTTTTCAGTCCGCCATTCGCCATCAACCCTTCTTCGATTCATCACTCACCGTCACCAAAGTGTAAGCCTCGTTTTCATTTGTTTTACATATTACTCATTTTTGTTTTTTCCCGGCTACTTGCCATCTTGCCTTGGGTGTCTGCCGCGCAGACACTAAGATTCGAAAGAAGATAATTATATAACAACTTCATTTACGGAAGTTAATGACCAAAGCAGACCAAGTCTGCAAAATGAATCATAATGCCCAAAGTTCAAGATGGTAAAAATTATATAGGCAATGAATTTACATTTATTTGTTAAAAAGAATCTGGATTGGAGCAAGACACCTTCATACATTGTATGATTTATGCAGATGTCAATTAAAGAAAAATCTATGTTCCACATCTCTCATGAAATAAATTTTCTCAACAAAACGTTGCAAATAAAACTTCTGAATCCCTTGTTTCGAATCCCTTCAAGTAGATAAATAGAATATTAATTTTGAACTTGAATTTTCGGTATTTCTTCGATTTTCACTTATGCTGAATCTCCCTCCCAATTTCTCACTCAACAAAAATACACATACGAACTCAACCCATAACAGACTAATTTCCAAAAAAAAAACAAAACACTTTTTCCGACTCAAAATGAAAATTCAATTTAGTAAAATTTAATACTTTCAATAAGAGAAAATAAATATATGAATTTTATGAAGTATTAGCTCGTCATTAATTACAAATAAACGATAAAGAAAATTGAGTGAATAAGAAAGTTCAAAATAGTGAATGACTTATAATTTAATTGAGATTAAAATATTCTTCATATTAAGTAGGGCGTGGTTGTTATAGAGGTGAGTACAATGTACAGATGATGTGGTCGCCAAGTGTAGTTGACAAGAATATGGATGTCATTCAGACAGCTAGGTGTGAGCAGGAGCTGATGGTAGCATGATTGTCGGGTGTAAAGAGGACCGCCCCGCCGGCAGATTGGTACCGGCGATATTACACGAACACATACCATCAGCACAACGACCTCCTTTCTATGTTCAGTGTCACTCTCTTCCTCACTCCTTCTCTCTCTCTCACTAATACTCTCATGTGAGAACACTGGTAGTGGAATGGAAAGTATGTATATACGTATGAGTCTGTGAGTGGAAATGTAACGTTACACGGACAAACATCCTATTTTGTTTTTGCTAGAGTACGTATGTTATACAAATACCTGGCCCGAGCCAATCACTAGAGACAGCCAAGTGTGTATGTATGAGAGGATCCATGTCAAAAGAAAGACAAGAGAATTGTCATTGTAACAGAAAAGCAAATGGGTCCCTTTTGGTTTTGATACGACTCTCTCACACTGGAGGAAGTAAGTATAACGCTGAATGTGACAAGACAGTTTGGCTTCCTCATCCTTTCACTACTATGTTCTCTATGTTTGGTTGTTTTACTGTACACGTTACTATTTATACAAAAACACACAGGCACTTTCTCCCACCACTTCCAACAATACAACTGCTGACCACTACAGGTGAAATATAACAATCTCCCACCCCACCCGTCTAGCAGCCGACATTCCACCACCCTACGTGAGGCACCATTTAATAGAGAACACCGCTATGTATGTCATTAATATAATAGTCCCGCTTATCTAATGAAACTTGCAATATTCTATGAAATATATCACCATTAAATAACAAAACTTCATATAAAATAAATGAATATTTTTATCATATTCACTTACAAAAATATTCATTAAAATTCACCCAAACAAAAAAGACTAAAATTACGTTTTTCAGAAAATTTCTTATTTAGCATTCTTCTTAGAAGAGCTACCCAAATACTGAGGTTAGACAAAATTAAAAGAAAATCGTTTGGGACATTTTAAGAAATTTGTGGGGGAATCTGAGAAAAAAAAATCTGAAATTTACAAATTTCCTTAAAAACTTGACATTTTTACCAAAATTAACTGACTACAATATGTGTGTAACAGGGAGGCCATAAACTAAAAACAAAAATTGAGGCAAGCATGAACTTCTAGCTTCCTCAGAGCCTGGAAAAGTGATAATATTTTTTCATATGTAGCTACTGTATCATGTTTAAAGAAATATTTTAGTATCTGTAACAGAATCCGAAGAGTGGGATCTAAAGTTGAGAGAGAGGCACAAAATTGAGAATCTCACTCGGTACTTAGGCCAGACTAAAGTGAGAGACTCTGTATATATACAGATGCGCTAGCCCTACAAGAGAGTCTTTTAGAACTGTTTATACAGCAGTTACAACGCGTCAGCAACCAACTACTACTTTTCTCTTTACTCAGTCTAAATCTCTAATTTCTATTAATGTGTAAAGCCCTGGCAATTTGTGTTACTTTTTCATTATACAATGTTCAGCATTCATTCTAGCTTATTTCTCAAAAACCTTCTTCACTCATTTCACTCCTTCTAAAACCTATTAAAGTAACCTTTTGGAGAATATTGTGAAAAACTGGAAAAAAAAAAAAAAAAAAAAAATAGTAAAAACGCACTTTCGATCAATCGATTTTCATTAAACTCGAAATTTTGGAAATACACTTGTAATTCTTATTAATATTATACGTCCTTACGCATTGGTCTAGTGGCTAGCGCACGCGCCTGTTGTGCGAGAATTCAGGGTTCGATTCCCGTGAGGGCAAAGTCAGTGCTGACCCAGCATCGTGATAAAAAGTGGGAAGCTGCAGTTAGTAGCGCCCTAGGTAGCGAAGGCCGGAACTAAACGGCGTGCATACCCTCCCCCATTCAAACAGGCAAGCCGTGGCCCTTCATGGGCTGTTGCGCCATAGGGAGTTATTAATATTATATAGATTACATGATCGTTTGGTATTCAGAAATAGTATTAGATCGTAATAGTAATAGATCTAGATAAAGAATAGGAATTGTAATATATATATACTAAAAGATCGTTTGATATATAGTGGTAACATTTTTCACTACAGGTAACGCTGAACCTTCAAATGATTCAATGATGCAAATTTAAAAAAAAAAAAATTTGGTCTTTTATATCTAAGTTTGTAGAATTATGTCTTTTTCCTGTCTTCTTTTCTCGATTTTTCATTATTAATTTGTTTTTGTGTAAACAGACAGTATGGGGTGTTCCCGAGTTCTCGCTCATAACAGCCCAATAATTATACTCATCCCCAATGATCCCGAAACAAAAATGATTCTACAAGCAAGAATATAAAAGGGGAAGGGCACAACAAGGTACCTTTTCATTATTATTATTTTCAGCATTACCAATTAATATATAATAAAACAAAATAAAAGAAAAATGAAAAGATCTTAATATTTTATTTGTAAACCAGAATAAAGAAATCTTTAACATAATAATTTCAGTAATTGAATTTTGCAAGATATACAATATATTATAATCCAAAGGGTACATAGATGTACGTAATATAAGATCTACTACCACACTTTGATGTCATAAAAAAATTTTTTTTTACTAAAAAAAAAAAAAGAAGCGGGACTTATAACCATATCTGACGTGGGATAAAGGGATATAGAAGAGACCAACGACCTGGATCAAACAGGGGAACAGTAGTATGTCGTTTTATTTAACCAGGTGTCCAATAAAAAAACGTTCCATATAAACCAATGGAAATCCTTTTCTTAGGTTGAAGTCGTAAGAATATGAAAGTGATATAAATAATTGAAAAATTAATATTTCCTGTGATTTCTAATAATATGAAAAAGATTAAAGGGTAAATAAATTTCATTTTATAATATTATTTATACCTTGATTGTGAAATTAAATTAAAAATAAAGATCAAAGACTAACTTTGTATTAAATACTGAATAAAGGCATCAAGAATCTGAATATATGAAATAATATGTTTTTTTAATTAAAACTAACAAAAGATGGAAGGATTGAGGTGGATGCCCACCACATCAATAAAGAGACTAAATAAAGAGCTGGGTTTTTTCCTTGTCACTTTTCCCAGCACCACACTGTGAATTATATATTATGTGATAGAGAATTTGGTAAAGTGATAAAGATGAAAATCTGGTTCACTTATCATTGTAAATATGTAAATATCTGACAATAAAATATTATTTTTTTTATTTATTTATTTAAGGAAAGTTCGGAAATAATTGTTTCTTAAAATCCACAGCTATAAGATTTGGCTCTACCAAAACAAAGGTTACCTATTACAAGTGGATTTAAGCAAAACTTCATCAATAAAACTAGATTTAAATTTAGCCGGTGTTACAATTACACAATTTTCACTTACTCCAATATACGTAGTTACTGTTGATAAATTTGCTTCAAACTTGGAATGTTCACTAAATTAAATTGACCAGCGGGAATAACTTAAACTAAGCACGCCACATCAAGGAACCATGACCTTCCAGCTCCCCCACCCCCCCAGAAAATTACATATTCGAAAAAATGTTTCAAACAAAGTGAGTAGATCTATTAAAAGTGAGTTTGTATGAAAATAAAAAAAAAAAAAAAAAAAAAAAAAAAAAAAAAACTCATCAAAATCAAAAAAAAAGAAACAAAATGGAAAAAACTAAAAACATGTTATCAGCAAATTGGCACTTCCAGATGATTGATTTTGATTAGAAACCTTATTGTAAAACACTTACGTCTCTGGGTTGAGACTGCATCAGTGGTTTGTTATAAATCGAAGTTTCGCCATATTACCAATAGATTGCTTTAGGAAATTGTCGCCTCTAAAGTTGAAACAACACCTGTGACAATAGCCGCGGAAGCGTGAAAGATTACAAAATCTTATTGTCAGCCCCCTCTGATAGAGTTTATATCTGAGATGTTCCGTTTTTCATCTTTTTCCAACCGCTTAAAAAATGAGTATTTCCGGTGAAAATTTAATACTGAAAATTTGATAAAATTCCTTTCCATGAGTAAGAGAAAGAAAAAATAGTTCCACGTTTTCAGACACCGCGAAGCATGCGGCAATGAGTTCAATTCCCCCGATTGGCATTGGATTTTATTTGATGTATTAATATTGGGTAATAGTAAATTATGTTTGCTAACCGCCTCGTCCACAACACCTGCACAAATTGGACATTAAGTCCGTATAAAAAAATAGGATTCTACTTTGTTTTTTTAAGTTCCAATTTTGATCTTCAATCTTTGAAGTAACATTGCGGCTGGGATAGATAATTCTACCGTTACTAGTACTTGAATACTCGTATCATTATGTATATATACCATAATGCAGAATTAATACCCTGTTAAAATTAGAAAAAAAAAATCTGGTGAGAAACGCTCCCACAACTTTCTATGATTGCTGTTAATACAGCAATAACTTATTTTCTTAAAACTTCAAATCTTACTCATTTGTCCTAAGATAAATATAGAGAGGTAGTGGGGGACCAACGCACCAACTGGGGCATGTAAAGAACTGATTCCATTGTAGTCCAATGAGCGCTTCAATAACAATGAACCAACCCTTTAAACAGTTAAGAGAGTAAGGATGAGAGAGAAAGAGAAGCAAACAGACACACGCACAGTTTGTAAAAACAACTTTTTTAGACTCAAGGTTGCCACTAAATATTTATCCTGCAAATTTCGAGATTTACAAGATCGCAAAAGAGAAAATAACAAAACAATATAGAAGTTATTCTGTAAAAGACTTTAAGAAAAGTCAAATATTAAGCTGAGATTATTATTATTATTATTATAACTCAAGAATAACAAAAGTTTATAACGTTTTTATATATGCACTTATTTCATGGATAATAAAGTTATGTAGATAATACAGTAGCAGATATAAACTGTAGCGAAAGAGAAATATCCTGAAGTAAAATATTATGGAGGTACATTAATTCTTATTTTGACCTACTAGTTTTATTTTCTTTGTTAATAGTTTTAAATTAAATTATTTTAATAAGTAAATATTAAAATTGTTGATTTAGCTACTGATTAACAGAAAGAAGTAAAATAAATATATGGAATAGTAATTGAGGAAAAGTAAATGATATATGAGGTTTTCATTCCTCTCGAGTATGTTATTAAACTATCTTGAAAAGGAATCTTTGTAATAACAAATACCTTCTAAATAAAGACACAATGTTTCTGTTACAATACAGTGCAGAGAAATAATACAAGAAGTTGGAGGCACTAGATAAGTCTAAATAGTCACCGTATTACCTAAGTCGATGAAAGAATTCTGCCGACTGATGGGTGATGCTTCTACAACCACAGCCTAATTTTAAGAAAAATCGTTCGTGTTGTAAAAAAAAAGGCGGAAAAAACAAAACAAATAAATTCACTGAATTAGCTCCAGGTGAAAATTGATCCTTGACTAAACTTCATGTTTAACAATAACACAAAGGGAATCAAACCATTTTTATCATGATTATGTTAATTTTAAAATTTCAAAAATTGAAACAGGATATAAATTAAAATAATAAATTAAAAATTTATAATGACAAAAGACTAATAAATTTTAATTTAAAAGAGAGTGGATATGGACAGCCCCAACTTAGGCTTAAATATTTTTATTCCTTCATTACGACCAAAATAGACCTAGGACAGAGATTCCAAAAAGATCTACTCAACGTTTTAATCTGAAGGTGGCCAGGCCTAAGCCGAAACCTAACGAAGGAATAAAATTATTGAGACTATTTGTTGGCTGTTCATACTATTCTCTTTTATACTAAAAAGAATAGTCTGCAATCAAAAGCTTTTTGTAAATTTTACACGACTTTCTTATACTGCGATTTACATAGTTATAAGTGACAATTCTGTTCTGACATATAATTCTTTCTAGATGTTTGGTTGTCATCAAGATACATGAATGGGAGAATCTGAACTCATAAAAACTACTCTTTTGAGGAAAGCTTACCCCTCCTCCAAAACCTAACTTAAATTTACTCGGTAAACTATTCAAAGTGATAGTTGTCTGTGGCTATCGTTGGTGCCTTCATGGAAAAAGTTGCTAAAACCTGAAAAAAAACCTGTTCAGTATTACGGGTCATGCAATAAGTAACAAATCTTTGTAGCTCAAAACGATATATTTAACAATACAAAACTTTGGCTACTTTTCAACATAGTCCCGAGCAACATTTATACACTTGCCCCATTGTTCTTATAACTTGTGTATGCCTCTGGCATAAAATTCTTTGGGTTGATCTCGAAGCCACTTTTACATCTGATATTTAACTTCTTCAATGGATTGAAAATGTTTCCCAGGTAGAGTTCTTCAAGGAGTCCAAACAAATGGAAGTCCTATGGG
This sequence comes from Triatoma infestans, assembly GCA_011037195.1. NCBI lineage: Eukaryota > Metazoa > Arthropoda > Insecta > Hemiptera > Reduviidae > Triatoma > Triatoma infestans. Next base: position 74,724 of record JAAEAF010005792.1, read on the forward strand.
GCGAGGTCGGGATTGTAGGGTGAATGTGGAAGGATCTCCCACCCTACTTTCCTTTTAGGCGTCCGTAAGTTGTCTTGGAACCCATCTCTTACAAGTTTTCTTGTATTGCAAGCTTATTCTGAATAATGTTATGCACAGTTCCAACAATCGCATGCACTTCTTCAGCTATCAGTTCAACAGTAATACGCCGGTTGTCCTAAATTAACGCGTTAATGTGAGATTCGAGGGTGGAAGTTGCAACTTCAACCGGTCGTCCACTTCGTTGCTCTGTCACAGACACATTTAAACTGTTCTACCTATTTGTAAACGTTCGAATGTTGCAAACAATTATTCCCATACACTTTCAACATAATTTCGTGGATTTCACTACCTTTGATACCGCCTCTGCAACTAAAAATCTAATCTCTGAGAACGTTTTTCTTCCAAGGTGCTATGCTCGAGCGGACTCGCCATTGTTAACTGAATACATTTGTGGTTATGCTTACCAAATGCTTTCGAACAGCTAATGAGGAACTAAGTACAAGGATGACAACTTGACGCACTGAAACTATTGTATTGATTAAACAAATAGTTTCTGAGCTACAGCGATTTGTTTCGTTACTTATTTGAATGAACTTCGTATAACTATGTGTTACTCACACACACACATTGTTTACTTCCGCTGAATCAATTTTCTTCAATCTTATCATATTTCATTTTAATTAATATTATGTAGATGATAGAATGATATAATATACTGTGAAGTAACACTTTAAAGGAAACCATAACACCACCCCAATACTAAAAGAGAACCTCTCACTCCTCTTAAATGAATTTTCCCGAAAAAATGTTTCAAATAAAAGTTGTAGCTATATATATATATATATATGAGTTAATATTCCAAGTTTAAAGAAAATCGCAAAAAAAAAAAAATGATAAATCCATCCAGAAAAGTATTAATTTCTTCGGTGGACCGATTTTAATCAAATCGTTATTGCCTGGTCTCATGCTATAGCACTTAATTAAATATCAACTTTGAACTGTCTGCAATTTTCCATTTTTGAGTTCCATTATGCTGATACCCCCTCACATACACATAAACAACAATGCGTATGGAAAATGTTGAAATGAACTTTATTTTTAAAAAGACGCCAACATACAAAAAAAAAGCGAGAGAGACCTATTTCTAAAAATCATTTTTTTCGGATTCAGGAGACTTCAAAACGTGTATATATGAGGTGAAAAATCGATATCGAAAATTTGATACGAACGAAGTACTTCTTCTTACTAGGAGTAAGAGAAAGTAAAAAAAAAAAAATTGGTGGGAAACACTCACTCGACATTTCAAGAAATTTTCTTTAAAATTACAACGTTACAATTTTTATATTCGGCTGGTCATAAAAATGGTGGTGGAGATTTTACTTGTGTGTACTAAGCGGCTTTATGTGTCTGAACCAAGAAATCTTGGGCAAATTTATGTTTCAAATTAATTGACAGACCACCAACCAATATCCTTCTAAAACAAATTACGTATTTCACAAAATTATTTGAAATAACTGTGATACGTTTCTGTCTTGAGTAGCAAACACTCAAATTTAAAGAAAATCGTCATAACCGTTTTCGAGAAAATTCAATAAAAAAAAAAAAAAAAAAAAAAAACCTATTTTTAAAATCACACTTTCGGTTAACCGATTTTCTTTAAATATGAAATGCTTCTACAATATGTATTAATATTTATGTAGGAGATACAATTATATATTGTACTGAAGTAGTATTTTAGTAAAAAGCATAACCTCAGAACTAACCTCAAAAAATCAATTTTCCCTAGAAAATGTTTCAAATAAAAGTGATAGGTATTTATGTACGTAGATAGTATACGAAGTTAACCGAAAATCATCGGAACATTTTTTCGAGCAAATTACGAAAAACTAAGAAAAAAGTCGCACTTCCGGTTGATAAATTTGGCCAGAAATCTTCGTATCTGAACCGGTTGTAAAAAAGCACAATGGAATACCAAGTTTAAGCTTCCTGCAACTTCCAGTTTTAACATATTCTTTTAAAACTCACAGTTACACATACATACACACAGTGACCATTCGCTAAAAATATTTTTTCGTATTCAGGGAACCCCAAAGCATGTGTTTCCGGTGATAACTTAATTTTGAAAATCTGATACGATCGTAATACTTACTCTTGCTTGCTAGGGCTAACAGAAAGTAAAAAGACTTGATCACACCAACCATATTTTATTTTAGTACCTTGTAATTGTTTATTAGAGCATCCAGGCGATATAAAAGACGTAGCAATAGCCTCATAATATTGATCTGCTTAGCGTTCTGGATAATAGTTATTATATAAATAGTTGAATAATTTCTCTCTAATTAAGAAGATAAGATTATTATTTAAATTAATTCCGTTTCAAATAATCTGTATAAAAAAAATAAGGTGATAAATATTTTTAATAGGAAATACTCAGTCGGCAAATAACTATTTTTAATAAAAAAAAAAATCTGGTGTGAAACACTCACACAACTTTCTCTTACTCTTAGGTCTCAATATTATAATTGACAAAAATTTTATAATTTGTGTACCAAATTAATTCTCAAAATACGACGAAAACTAAAAAAAAAACGTTCAGTAAAAGCGCACTTCTGGTTAATTAATTTCCTTGAAACTCTGAATTTTGGCCAACCATATATTTCTAATTAATTTTGTTTGAATGATAAAATTGTATAATCAACTATGATAGCACTTTAGAGAAAAACATAACCCCACCCCTCCCCTAAAAGTACCATTAAATGAATTTTCCTAGAAAAATGTTTCAAATAAAAGTTGTAGCTCTTTGTATGTGTAGTTGATATACCAAGTTTAAAGGAAATCGTCGGAGCTATGTTTGAGAAAATCGCGAAAAGTGGAAAAATCATTTAGTAAAGTGGTAAAGTAAATGCACTTCCGGTCATACGATTTTTATCAAACTCGGAATTTCAACAACATATTTAATTCTAATTAACATTATTTAGATGATAGAATTGTATAATAAATTGAAATAGCACTTTAGATAAAAAACCTAACCCCACCCTTCCCCCAGAAGTGCCCTTAAATGAATTTTCCTGGAGAAATGTTTCAAATAAAAGTTTAGCTCTTTGTATGTGTAGTTGATATAACAAGTTTAAAGAAAATCTTCGGAGCCATTTTTGAGAAAATTGCAAAAACGTAAAAAAAACAACAGTAAAGTGGTACTTCCGGTTGAGGAATATTGACACATAACGCACCGTCAGATCCCATGGTGATACCTAAACGTAATATCAAGTTTGAACTTTCTACGATTTTTCGTTTTTGAGCTATGCTGTTCACATACATACACACACACACACACA
>JAAEAF010005792.1:78366-120725 GCA_011037195.1 Triatoma infestans
ATATATAGGGTAAAGCTAGGAATGATGACGCACATTTCAAAGTTATGCCCTGTATCAAAATATAGGAGATATATTAAAGAGGTAATGCTTATAAAACATATGTCAACTACTATTATCTACAAAAAAATGTTATTTTTCAAAATAAAGACATTCTCATTTATTCCAGAAACAAAATACAAATACACTACATTTGGCCGTCTCTCCTACTATGGTAGGATAGATGATGCACCATAGGTAGGAGACCTCTCCTCTGTGAAGGTTACATGGCTGATCGACATGAAACTTGGTAAACACTATGTCTACGAGTCCAACATTAACGGCAGCTGGAAATCTTTCATTTCAATTGCAATTAATATAGTATATAAAAAAATAAAAAAATTTACTAGCGTTATGAAAACAACACGCTGATGCGTATAAATGTTCCTAGAACACAGAAGAACACACAAAATAACTGAAGAATTTTGCAATATGTTCGCTTCTGATCTCTCTACTCCTCGACTAACTTCCATGACGCACGTGGTGGCAAACAAAAGTAGCAAAGCCTGCTTCTCTCCTACCGCGTCATCTCTCCTAGCTTTACCCTATAATACAGAAACTTATAAGTTTATATCAATCAATAAAGACGATGATCTTTGACAAATCACTTTTTTCGGATTCAAGAGATCTCTTATACCTGTTTTAGGTAAAACAATCAATGTCAAAATATGATAAGAATTCAATAGTTCCTCTTACTACAACAATAGTAGAAAATAAATATAAAAAAAAGCACTAAACTTTATTTTATTTCACAATAAAGAAAATATTATAGAAGTGAACATGTTGGAAAAATGGATATTAAGCAGAATAGAATACTTCAAGAAGAATATTTTGAATTTATTATGGGGTGAATTCTTCTCATTCTAAATCAAATAATACATTTTACTTGAAATTCATAAATATTTTATATAATAATAAAATAATTTTTGAAATTCTTATGAATTTCAACGATATTAACAATTTAACAATGAAAGAAGAACGCTACATTAAATACTGTTATATTGTACAAAAATACACTGGATGAATGAGAAGGCGTAGGTGTATTGAATTTTCTATATGTTATTTTATTAAATCCATAGTACTTGGTGAATGTTTCGTTGAATTTCTGAATTAAATTTTTAATTTTAAGAATGTATTTGCTTTTTTTTTTTTTGCAATTATCTAAAGTGAAAAATAATAAGCAGTTTGAAAAAAATACGCGAGAAACGAACAAATTATTGCGCAATAAAATATTGACCCAATTTTACCTTTCTCTTATTTTTACTTTTTTTTTATTAGGAAATGTAAATAATATTACATTATGATTTCAAACGACCTACAATACTTGTATGTGTTGCTGGATAAACATACTTCCAATCATAAAACTATTCTCCCATCTGGCAGGATGGCACAATAATAATTATTTTCCCATTGGTATTTTTTAAAACGTTCAGTAGTATAGCAAAACAATAACAATGAATGAAATTACAATTTAGAAGGCAATATAAACGAAATTCACAATACAAAAATCTGACAAATGTTTTTTTAAATTGTAATAAAATTCAGTTAAACATTTAGTTGCCTTTATATTATGGAGAAACAATTTATGTTCGGAAGTTTAAAAATAACAGAATTCACAATGTTATTCTTATTATTATTTGTCTGTGGGGAGGGAAACTCTATCCTATCCAAAAAAAATATTGCGATGGTATCAACATTGACGATACAGAAAACACATGTTTTGACTTCCTCTGAATCCGGAAACGTAGTTTTTAGAAATTGTTTTATGTGTGTGTGTGTGTGTGGTCAGCATAATTCAAAAAGCAAAAATCGCTGAAAGTTCGAACATGACATTTTTACTGTAAGTGCTGTGAGTGGGACCTGACAGTAAGGTTTTTGAACAAAAATCAGTCAACCAAGAGTACCACTTTATTGAAATGGATGTTTCAGTTTTTTCCATTACGAGACATTGAGGAATTTCATTAAATTTGGTATACTAACTACGAATTCATTTTAAACAAGTTTTGAGAAAGGCAGGGAGTATACTTCCCTCAAAAATGCCATTTTTATTACTTTAGATTCTCTTCTATTGATATAAAATTAAAGAGAAATAAACATTTTGTAAAAATTATAAATGCTGAGGAAAATTTATCAATAATTATGATTACTGTAGACTGCGGTAACAGAAAAAGAGTGTTTCTCATAAGATTTTTTCCTTTTAAAAGTTAAGCGGCCCCTACACGGTCAATAATATTGTCAATATTGGTATTGACAATATAACCATCAATACTCGTGCTAACCGATCACAATACTTCATTACCTTACACGATCAATATTATTGTCAATAACTTTGCTCAGTACTTACTACTTCTGCCACTAGGAGAGTTAATCTTCGTGTTTTTACTCTGTTTTTTGCTGTTTTTTCCCCTTCCAAAAAATGAATAATCGTACAAAAGCTTGCGTAGTATTATTTTGGCGTTTGGCACTACTCGTCAAGTGAAACGCAAACACTGGATGAAAGAATGGTTGAAGAAGTTGAGATGAATATTCTCATTTAGTACTTTTCAAGGAAATCAGCCTCTTCGATGTTGAAGATTTCAAGATCTACTTTCGAATGGATGAACCCACCTTGAACCATTTTTGAAAAGACAGGACAGAAATATGAGAGAAAATATAAGTGTTAGGGAAAGATTAGCTTAACCCTGAGGTACTTGGCCACAGGAAGAAATTTTGAAGACTTGAAGTTTTTAGCCATAATGTCCCCAACAACTATCAGCAAAGCTATAATAGAAACCTGTGAAACCTTTATACATGTCCTACAAGACTTTGAAAAAATTACAATCACCTTTAAAAAAAATGTATGATTGAAGTTTTATTTTAATACACAAATCTTTCCAAAGTACCTTTGTAAGGTATTGTATCACTGTTGTTAAGGTTAGTTTCAACGTTGTATAAAACTACTAAATTGAGTATTAATGGAAATATTGGCACCGCCCCTACACGGTCAATATTATTGTCAATATCCCCTCCAATTCTCAGTATTGATACACGAAAATCAGAAAATCCGGATTTCATCAATACCGACGGTCAATACAATTTTTTCACCTTATACGGTCAATATTATTGTCAATACGCTAAGGTACTGTCAATATTATTGACCGTATAGAGGCCGCGTGTAAGATATGTTTAAATCACACTGTTTAATCTTTTATAATAGAAAGTAAAATTCTTCAAAAAAAAAAAAAAGTTTGTTAATAAAAATGGCATAAGATACCAAAAATTATTTACATCATAGATAATGAAATGATGTTATACAAGAACATTCAATTACTTGGTTAACAACAAGTTTACGTCGACAATATACGCACAAGTATTATCGAGTTTATAAACTTATAAATTACTGTCAAGTTTCTACATGGTATATATACTAACTTCCTTAAGTGTTGTTAAGTACAGTAGGTAATATTAAATAGATTGTATTGGAGAGTTATGTTTAAAAATAGTAAACTTCTCCCTTATGTTACGATCATGTATAATAATAATAATCTATACAGGACTTCATAATTATTTGTTAAATTCCGTAAATTATATGTCCTCAATCTCTTTGATTCGTCTATGTAAGAATATGAATAAATCTATTTCTACCAAAGAAATTGTCCAATTTAAAAAGCATAGGGTAAATATTCTCCCCTCACTATTATAGTTACAACTACGACACGATGGAGTTTGAATAGTACAGAGTTTGGTCATTTCAAACACATAAAAAGAAATTATTTTTGATGCCGAACTAGAAATCGGAGATTTCGAGATTTCTTTCGCTTCAACCATGGCATGATACTCAACGTTGATAGAGATGAATTCAGAGAATACGATGAGACCATTTGTGCTTTAATTGAGAGTTCTATATTGATTAGAATAAATAAATAATAAATATTATTACTAATCAATTAATTGATAAATAATAATATCACCCATTGAGAGAGCTAAGGACTGGGTGACTTGTTGGAGGATGATCTTTCAAGAGGTGAGCTGTGAAGACTTGTGTAGCTTCCCAAATTTACTGAAGAAGTTGAAACCACAAATTGTAATCCTACAGGAATTGAAGTTGCTTGCAACAAAAGAATAGGCGGGTATTGATCATTAAGCTAATGACCCATTTCTACCTTTTTTTTAACGATATTCCATTTAGAAAAAGTCTCTTAATACATAATGATGCGGAAAAATTAATATTGACTTAAGAAGATTTTGTGCTAAACGTGTATTCATTGAATATTAAACTGTAAGTCATCATTTCTTGTTTATGCTTTTACCTTTAGGGGAAAATTTATCAAGATATTACACTAAGTAAAGTAATGCCAATTTTTTCAGGCGGGCTTAACGTCCAACTACCAGGTGTCGTGGACGGGGGCGGAAGCACCTATGTTACTATTAACATTTTTCATACTGATATAAAATTTAGCAGTTATACGCGGGACTCGAACTGGGAACCTTCCACTTACTAGCCCATGCTCATAACCACTACACTAACACCCGCCCCAAGATATTACAATGAATATAAATTAAAGTAAATTTAGATCACATGGACTGTTAACCAACTATCAAAGGATAGAAATTTATAAAGATAGGTAGCAAACATCTAGTATTTTCGTCGTGACATGCATATTTACAGTTTTCCTTTATCTATTAGTACAGTTTACTTCTGAAATAACTTATCCCCCCCCCCCCCTAATAAAAGTGATTTGATAAAAACATACTTAACAACACTATTAAAATTTAGTTATAATGTATTCTTTAAAGCATGCTATTTATTATACATTATTTTCTAATGTCTAATCATAATTTATAATAATTCCACTTAGTCATTAAACATAACACTTAGTAACATAACCTTACAACCTCCCCATATATATACAACCAATATTTGTGAGTGTAACAGAAACATTAAATTGAAGTGAACTCTCTACACAAACTTGGTGAATTTGCTCTGACGACGGGTGAAAATCCGAAACGGGTCAGGGGTCAGGAAAACTATAAATACGCATGCTAGGACGGATAAAATACTAGATGTTATCCCGCATAGCAAACCCATCCACATATTCAATAGATAGCACAAATTTATTAAAACCGGTCCCCTCCAAATAAATACTTAATAAAACAAATTTGAAATAAACTCATAATTTATATAACCAATCACAAAAAATCCGCATAGCTTCTATAAAACAAATTACTATTTTAAGTAGTTAACGCATTATTTTTATAAATTCTACGAAATACTTTATTTATCGTGAATGAAGTAATTAAGTAAAAATTAGGTTAATAAAACACAAAACTACTACTTCATTTTTCAAATTTATTTCCCTACAACTTTGGTTAGTTATTTTTTTTTTTACAAAGGAGGTAAGACAAAGAGCTTTCAATCTTTTCAAGTTTGAATACTATTTTATCTAAAGAGATCAAAGAAATTAAAGAAACACAAGATTTTTCTGGATAAAGTAATGTTGATCAATTTTTTCACAAACCAAAAATGTGGAGTCAGACGGTTAGATAGATAGATGTTTAGAGGGAGTAGCTATAAAACCAAATCCACTGCGATCTAAAAGATATATTGTGCTCCCTTGTGTATCAGAGTGTATATGCATATACAGAATGGGGCCGTCTATTAAGTGTACCATGTAGAAGTGTGTGTATGTGGTGAGCTAGAATTTGTCTGAGTGTTAAATCCAAGTAGATTACCTCTATACATTTAAGAGTGTACGTATACTTTATCTCTGCAGGCCCTTTGTGTTGCTAGTGCGTAAATGTAAGTTTTTCGCGTTATTATGCTGAGTTAACAGTAGCGAAGCCAAAATCCCTGAAGAAGTTGCTAACATTCTTCATTCTAAGAATATCAAAGGATTTTTATCTGAGCTGCCAAGGGAAAAAAACGTGGTATGAAACACTCACACGACTTTCTCTTACTCTAATTAATACTATTTAATCAAGAAGTTTGCTTTAAAATTCCAAAGTTATAATTTTTAGTTGGGATGTCAATAAAATGACCTGAGAGGTCTTATGTGGAGCGCTCTGGGTCAAAACTAAGAAAGCTCTTGTGCAAATTTAATTTTAAACTAACCGACTTTTTTTTTTTTTGAAGGGGGGCCAGTGCACTGCGAACTTTCGATCTATTGTACTATGCCCCCTGGGTACCGCAGGTTACTGCCCACAGCACCCGAACAGATGTCCTTTGTACATCCGTTCTACAAAACCTCCATCAGGTTGAGATCCCTGAGGAATCCCAATACCCTGACAGGCTCTAGAGAGGGTATATCCCCCTCCTCCACCTGGTAGCTACAGGTTCTTGAATCTTCTCTGAGTGGCAGCCTCGCAGTCTGTTAGGAGATGTAATGAAGTTTCCTCCAATTCCCCACAGAATCTGCATGAGATGTCACTTTCCAAACCTAGCTTCACGAGGTGTCCTCTTAGTCGGCAATGCCCCGTGAGGAAACCCGTAAGAACGCGGAGCTTGTTCTTACTCAAGTCGATGCAGGCCTCAGATCTCCGTTGGTTATAATTTCCCAGGCAGATCTTGGCCTGCCGCACCCTGGGGAGGGGAAGTACCAGAGTTAAGGTCTCCTCGCCTCCTCCTCCTTCCTAAGTTCCTCCAACAGAAACTGGTCGCTAAACCCACAAAAAGGTTCCGGCCCTAAAAGCGGGGTCGTAGCACCTATCTTGGTCAGGGCGTCGGCTATCTCATTCCCTTCAATACCAACATGCCCTGGCACCCACCACAGGGTAACATTATTCCTCCTGCCTAGGTTACTGAGTTTACTCAGGCATTCCGACCATTTTAGAGCTGATAACTGATGTACTCAATGCTCCAATGGCTGCTTGATCGGAAAGGATTCCGATTTCCTGATTCCTACATCCCCTTACCGAGGTTAAATTGAAAGCATCTTCCAATAGCGTATAATCTCCACCGACAAACTTCCAAATACCTCTCTAAAATCAATTTTTTCAAAAAAATGTTTCAAATAAAATTGATACGTTGCTAACTATGCAGCAAGCATTTCAAGTTTAAAAAGAAAATCGTAATCGTTATCGAGAAAATTCCTGAAAAACCTATTCTGTAAAATCGCACTTTTGGTAAAACGATTTTCTTGAAATTTGGAATTCTATCAATGCTTCTAATGTACATTAATACTGACAGTATACGAAGATTGAAAAAAACTGTTGAAGCCGTTTTCGAGAAAACCATGAAAAACTGAAGAAAAAAACCATCAGTGAAGTCGCACTTCCGGTTGATAGATTTTGCCGGAAGTCTTGGTGTCTGATCGGAATAGCAAGTTTGAGCTTCCTGTGACTTTTCATTTTTGAGATATTCAGTTAACACTATACAAACATACAGATCATTCGCTAAAAACAGTTTTTTGGTAACTAGGAGTAAGAGAAAGTAAAAAATAACTAATAATTGAAACTTGTACCAACTAAATTCATCTTGCTAAATTAGTTGATATTTATAAAAATTAAATTATTAAATAAAAAGTATTTTGCGCAGTAATGAAGTGGTGATAGTAATAATAAATATCTATTTTATTGAACTGGTAACTTGATGCGCAGTATTGAACAATAGTTAGAACCATAAGTGGGAGTAGTATGTCCGATTTACACCCACTACACTTATGCATAAACTTTCAAACAAAAAACAAATGAAGAATCATTATTGTACTTTGTAACACACTAATTGATAATGAATTATATCAACATTTGTTAATGTTAACAAAATATCTCACTCTCCAACCAGGGGGTCTCCAATCCGTCGCCAAAGAACTGATCTTCGACGACTTTACTATAAAAGAAAATTAAAATTATTCCACTAAAAAAATCTCAATACTAGCGAAGAAATTTTTTGAGAAGTTAAAAAACTTATTCTATCTGAGAATATACCCATTCAGAAACTCGTGATGCTGCAGCTTTTACTGGTGTTAATAAGGGTTATATTGCTTTATGCCGCAAAGATGGAATGTTGCCAAGTTTTCTTTCTTAACACAGCAGATTTTCATCAGCAATCACTGTCTGCAAAATATTTAAAATTGAGCAGTACAATGAAGCTTGTTGTCGTGTTGTTCAAAAGCGATTATTCAAAACCTTGACAGATGAACTGAATTGCTGGTATGGAGAGCTTCTTCTTCATACAGAATTCGTTGGGTGAGTAGCGGAAGATTTCTCCGTTGTTTTAACGAATTGATGCCGTCATTAGTTGTTTTTTTTTTTAAAGAACATGAAGTTCTTTGGTTGCAAAATTTTTTTTTTTTTGTCGACATTACGGAAAAACTCAAGTACGAACTAAATATACAAGTTCTGGGGAAAAATAGAAATTTTGGAGAAATGATGTTTGATGTAAAATCATTTTGCAGAAAACTTAAGTTCAGGGAGAATATCTGAGCTAAGAAGGGAAGTCAAACATTTCCCTTGCTTGAAGAGCAACTAGGAAAAAGATGTCTACAAACGTTTAATGAAAAAAAAAAAAAAATCATGTTCAACTGCTTGTTGAGAATAGTTTGAACAATGATTTTTTTGGATTTTAATAAATCGAATTATTTTGTTTCAACTTCTTTGTGGTAGATGTGAGAAGGAAAGAATTGGAGATAATTTAGGAATGCAAGAAGAAATAAAGTGTTATAATGAATAGAAATATAAACTGCAAGGGCTTTACACTGGCTGTATGTTAGATGAGAATAAAATAGCGAGAGAATAATTTAGACAGACAGACTGGGTGAGAATTAGAAAGTACGTAGAATGTATCGACTCTTCTCCTGTACGGCTTGCTCGCCTCTGTTTCTATCTAATTCTCCCTCCCTAATTTGGCCTAGGGTATGGAGAAAATTCTTTTATGAAAAATTGACATGGAAAAATTATCTCAATATCCCATTCACAATTTTCATGAAGATGACCCTTTATCGGAAATGGAGTTGATAGTTCTTCAATGTGATTTGTCACTAAAAAGCATCGCTTCCAATGCAGATTTTATATGACCTTTCTTTTCGGCAGGAAAATACCTAATATTAGTTCGAACTTCACTTCGATTGAGTGACTTGTTTTCCTCTCTACTTATCTATGCAAGTCTTTATTTTCACCTATGAATGTGGTTAAAAATAAAAATAGAGAAATAGTCTCACAGATGAACATCTTGAAAAATTGCTTTGGGATAGGAGCAACAAATTATTTATTGAAAATTCAAAAAAATTTAGAAGAAGGTAAATGTCAAATTTCTCATTAACCCTTTGAATTCGTACTGTAAATGTGGCAATTAAATACTGTGAATTGATGTATTTTTCTTTTAGAATTTTTAGAAAGTTAATGAGTAACTTAACGGATAATTTCAACTTCAAAAGAAGCTCATACACTGATCAAGAGGTTGGGGATCATTGGCTTTATACAAACAGAAAAACATACAAGAACATTCTACTCCCTACTGCTTAAATGGCAAACTTTAAATTACCATCAAATAACTAAATAATTCAGAAAAAAAAAGTTAATAAAAGTACAGTAAAATTAAAACATTATTCTTCATTGAAGTTAAAAGAAAACAAACATACATAATAAGATAGTATGGGTATATTTTACGGGACTTTGTTTGTGTTTCTAAGAAAACTCATTCTAAAAACAATAAGTTTAAAAATTAGAAATAGGAAAAAGTCTATGTCAATTTGTTTCCAATAATAATCGTAAAAGATAATACCGAAAAGTATTAAAACTGGAACAAAACTAATCAAAAACTACAATAAATCTAGTTAGCTAAAGAAAGTACTATTTCTTACTATTCGTGTATGGGGAGGGGAGCAAACACTACACTATTCAAAGCACCCACTGGATACATATAGTTACCCCAAAGAAAACAACAAACCGGGTCTAGGAACAAAAATACAGACCCGGATTTAACTCATTTAAGATTCACTGCAGCCCGAACAAATCGGACCATAACCTTAAAGACAATAACCTCTAAACTCTTAAATTTTATCACATTAAAAGAAAAATGTGTTTTTTCTTTAAAACTGTGAAAAATAGGATCATCTTACAGTAGTAAGTTTATAGTAATCCCTCCCTCCTCGGATTGCGGCAGGCCAAGATCTGCCGGGGAAATCGTAACCAACGGAAATCGGAGGCCTGCATCAGCCTTAGTCCACGTTCTTAGCGGGCTCCTCTCGGGGCATTGTCGACTCAGAGGACATCTGACGAAGCTGGATTTGGAAAGTGACAGAACATGCAGATTCTTTGGGGAGATGGAGGAAACTCCATTACATCTCCTAACGGACTGCGAGGCTTCTTCCATCCAGAGAATCCAAGAGTCTAGGAAGTCCAGGAGGAGGAGGGGAATATACCCTTCCTAGTGCCGGTCAGGTTATTAGGATCCCTAGATTCCTTACGGATCTTAACTTGATGGAAGTGTAGTAAAGGCTGTTCATCTGGGACATCTGTTTGGGTGCTCTGGGTAGTCTGCGGCACCCAGGTCGCAGTGCACTGCCCCCCCAAAGTTTATAATAAGAATTTTATTGGAAAGTATGCATAACCATATCTCATTTAATACAATTATATAAGTTATTTTGACAAGTTCGTGATAATGTATTATTTACTAATTTCCTCTTTAAATATACAAAGAAAATGGTTTTGATGCTGGTAGGCGTCACGTAATGTATCCAATAAAAACCACCGTACAACGTTGCCATGCTTGAAAGTTACTTAATTTCTACTTTACATGGTCGTTCTATGAACTCAAAGACAAATCAGTATCTGTGTCTTGGCTGCATGTAAACCTCTCTACAATTTGCAATAGGCAACAATACTATGCAGTGCAAAAACGTGACACTTCTGAAGCGCGCGTAAATTATGCCATATTAAAAATTAAACAAATGATAGATAATAAATATATATAGTGAAGCATGTAATAATAATATATCGACTGTTTCTATTTTAAATTGAATGACCTTCAAGAACAGTACAAAGTTGATGCACTTAGTAGTTAATAGACATTTTCACACGCACATGTGAAATCTCACTCATGCATTTCAATGTTAATGAACTTGGCATACACACTAAAAATAAACTTGTACTGAACTTTGAAAAATTAATCTTTTTTCTTTTTTTTTTAATTTATCTTAATACTATAAGCTATTTTTTTTTTTTTTTTTTTTTTAAAACATGAAATATTGCAATCGAATCAAATTGAATTTTTCACTGAACATATGTTTTTTGACGTTTAAGCTAAAATATTCGGTTTAGAAATAATACGGATTCTGCAGGCAAGTTTCAATCAAAAATCCTATAACCTGCTTTAAGGTATGATTTTTATTTCACAGTTTTTCGTGATTGTATCAAAAAGGAGGGGTACAAGGATTTTCTAAAACGTTTTTGCAGGAAAATGGATTTTTGGAAGGTTCTAGAAGATTTAGGAGGAGATTCATCTCTAAACTGGTTTTGTTGAGACTGATTGATGCACCGGTTGGATGTCTGCCTTGTAATAACATTCAAATAGCTTAAAGTAAAAAAAAAAAAAAAACAATAACAAGTATAATGAATGGTTCCAGACCACATATATTGACATGAAACATTAATATCAACTAAATAATATTTTATAGAAAATTTGTTAGTTATATTAGATTTGTAACAATGATAGCAAACCGTTTATAAAAATGAATAAAAGCATACTTTCATAGAATTTTTGCTAAGACTTCAGGTTATCAAAGGCAGATTGACTATTTCATCTTTAATTTCTCCAAAACGTGAAATTTAAAAAAAAAAAAAAAATCTGGTGTGAAACACTCAGACAACTTTCTCTTACTCCAGTTATCAAAATTATAATTGACATTTTAGAATTTGTGTTACCAAATTGGTAATGAATTCGTCGAAACTGAAAAAAATGTCCCAGTAAAAGGCGGACTTCCGGTTTACTATTTTCTTGAAACTTGGAATTTTGGCCATCTATTTATTTCTAATTAATTATGTTTGGATGTTAGAATTGTATAATCAACTATGATATAACTCCACCCCACCTCCAAAAGAGCCCTTAAATGAGTTTTCCCAGAGAAATATTTTAAATAAATGTGAAATATTTTAAATTAATAAAGTGGTAAACTTCCGGTCATCCAATTTTTTTCAAACTCGGAATTTCAACAACTTATTTTTTTAATTATAATTAATATTATTTAGATGACAGAATTATACAATGAACTGAAATAGCACTTTAGAGAAAAACCTAACCCCAGCCCTTCCCCAAAAGTGCCCTAAATGAATTTTTCCAGAGAAATGTTTTGAATAAAAGTTTAAGCTCTTTGTATGTGTAGTTGATATTCCAAGTTTACAGAAAATTGTCCGAGTCATTTTTGAAAAAATCGCAAAATATTGAAAAACCAACTAGTAAAGTGGTACTTCCGGTTGAGGAATTATGACAGAAACGTACTGTCAGATCTCATGGTGATACCTAAACGGAATATCAAGTTTCAACTTTTTACGGTTTTTCGTTTTTGAGCTATGCTATTCACTACATACATACATACTACCCGCGCACACACACACACACACCACACACACACACACCCAGACCATTTGCTAAAAACCACTTTTTTGGACTTAGGGGACCTCAAAATGGATATTTCCGGTAAAAACTCGATATCGAAAATTTGACACGATTACAATACTTCCTCTTACTAGGAATTGCTTTTAAATAATAATAATAATAATAATAATAATAATAATAATAATAATAATAATAATAGTGATCTATACTAACATTATTTATGTAGAATTGACTATCTACCAGATATACACGTAATTTAATTGTTTTAAGAGAAATAGGATATATTTTCATTCAAATTTTCTAGCCTACGTTTTTTTTGGCGCATCTTGCCCACTTGGTTCTCTATTAAGTATGCCACTTGTATCTGACGAGAATATTTACTTACTTTATTTACTAACAAGGCTGTAAACCCAAATAAGAGAAAGGCAATTAAAACATATAGTACTTTTAAAAATGGACGTCTATTCCATTCTCTAATGATAGAAAACAACATTAAATTTTATCGTGGGCATTAGTTTTTTTTATTTTAGACTATAATGTTTGCACTTAAAGGCATGGTTTTTCCTCCTTTTAGGAGGTTCTTTAGTTTCCTTTTTTATTATTATTACCTCACACTCCTTCTTCGTTTATATATTTTCCTCCCTGTTTTAAAGAGTTTATAAAACTTTCTAATTATAAATAAAATTACTTCTTTTTTTCAAGGATGGTCTTATTTTTAAAACTAATTATGTGCCAAAGCTTTTATAATTAGCATTATCTATGTTCAAATCCAATTTATTATATAAAAACAATATCAATTATGCAAACATTATAAATATAGATTTCTTTAACCTAGATAACGACCATTCTTCAAAACTGAAGAACTATATCGTTATTTTTTAACTTGAAACATGGATTTATTTATTTACTTTTTGGTTTTGGCTGTTCAAACAAAGATATAAATTGAGGAGGTCTGGAGAAAAGGGGCTTGTAGGTAAAATCTTGATTCTGAGAAAACGTACATTGAATGTTACTTATTATTGAGTCTTGTTATTGTCACTGCAACCATAGACACTTTTAATACCATAGTTTTGGATGAGTTTGTAGCACATTTAACATAATTTTTATGAGTAAAATCATGTGAGATTTAAAAAAAAAAAAATGCAACTGTAACTATTAACATTATAGGCCCTTTTTATGTAGAACTATATTTTAAATAATTTAATAAAAAATTATAAACTTTTGGATTATTAAAAAACTTTTAGCTTCATTAAATAATCTCAGTTCACATATATTTGCAATCAAATTTTTTAAATAAAGACACATTCGTAAAAAATCGTTGAGAGGGAAGAGAAAAGCTAAGTGGTTAGCGTCCTGAACTCCCACGCGGAGGACCCGGGTTCGAGTCCAGCTGTGCTACCCTTACGATTTTTTTCTTCCTGGGAGCCTCTACAGCTTATTGCCCGGTGATGGACAGTGTTGTCTGAAACGAGAGAACATTGTCCGAAGGCTGGCAATGCACTGAGAAGGCTCAGGGCGCCAACGACCATAGATGTTGAGGCGCCTTAAATTTAAAAAAAAAAAAATCTATGATTTCCAGTTTTTCGCGATTTTCTTGAAAATCGCTCCAATAATTATTCTTTAAACATCGATTATTATCTAAAATCACCGATCACTTTTAATTAAAACATTTTCCTGAGAGAACTGGTGTTTTGTTGGATTCTGGAGGAGGATAGCAAGTAACGTAAGGCATTCCATATTAAAGAGCCACTTCAATTTATGGTTCCACCACCTGTATATATATTTATATATATTAGAAGCACTGCTAGAATTCCAAGATTTGAAGAAATCAGTTAACCGGAAGTATTATTTACAGGATAGGTTCTTAAGGCTTTTGGTTTTTCTCGAAAACGATTGTGGTTTTCTTTATTTAACCTTGGAATGCTAACTGCACAGATATATAAACATATCACTTTTATATGAAACATTTTTCAAAAAAAAAAAAAAATTATTTTAGGGATGTCTACGGAATTTGTGACCTTAAGTTTGAAATGTTATTTGAGTTTCTTCAATGTTATTAACGCTGTCTCCTGGACGACAGAGTAACTACATTCAAATGACTACATGGCCAAGGGTTTCTATAAACTTGTAATCCCACCCTTCTATATTTTATATTAAAGCTCTGAATACAAAAACAAAACAAAAATATGCAAATTTAAAGAAAATATGCCATTTTATAATTGTATTAACTGTATGCAGTAAGATAATGTCGTATGAATGTTTGTATATCAGATTTTTTTTTTCTTGTTTGTTAATTACGCGATATAATGTAGACCCTTAGCTTTATAATAAAAATTAATTTCAATATTTATTACCGATGAAGTGAATAAATTTTCTTATAATACAAAGTTTAATATTGCACTAACTTTAATAAAGATTTGGAAAAATTTCAAAAATTACAGTAAAATTTTCTTAATTTCGAAAATTAAAATATGAGAATCATTTATGAATTTTCAAAAAAAAAACATTAAAAAGGGTCGTTTAAAAAAAAAACACTTCGTGAAATAAATTAAAAATATATCTAACCGTTCATTTCAATTATAGTTAAGTTATCTTAACGATAATTCTGTTACAGCTGAAACCGATCTGAACAGTTCCTATTTTGCTCAAATCAGACTAGTGCTGTTTTTCAAATAATAGATCGTTTTTTTTTTTCATTATCTCTTCTAAATTGTGGAATTGAGTGAGGGCGAAATATAAAGGGAAGGAAAGACATTCTACAATTTCCAAGCAATAAATTTTGTCAAACAGCTAGATAAGACTTGGATATTGCAAAAGCAAAAAAAAAAACAAACAAACAATAAAGCCGTAATATAGAAAACTTTATCAAGAAATGTTTTAAAGAAAAATAATATATATATGTAGAGAAGAGTTATAGAACAACTTTGTTCTTTAGACTAGTAGTCCGGAAGTCATTCGTTCTGCAGCTTCCGGTTATCTAATGCCAGTCTGCTTCCTTTCTACCCATCAACTACACCTGCTTTTTTATATTCACCATCATGAAATAAAGATTCTTAAGAAAAAAATTTGCAATTATTACTGTGTAATAAACCTTATTTCATTTGCTATGATGAGACTATACCATGAATATACAAAAAAAATATAATACAAAGCTTTTTTTGCTAAAAAATCTGACCAAATGTTCAGTTTCTTGAAATGTCATCATGAATAATTTATGTTCATTTTGCGAATATTCTAACAATAAACCATAGTAATTGTTCAATATTTAACAGTAACTAGGATATATATGAAGAAAGCAACTATATAAATGCCCTGGTATACTTTAAATATAGGAAAATATTTAACAAATAATGAAACTTGGAATTAGTAATGGCCCAGTTTTTAAAAAATGCAACGGATAAATTGGGTGTGTAGAGATGCAAATAGCATATTATTTTAGTCAACTGCATTGCTTGTGTGATGGATGCAAGAAACTAATATTAATTTATAAATAAATCAAAATTAAGCAAAAGATTGACATTCCCTTGCAAAAGGACAAGACCAGGTATACAAGTCCAGTTACTTGTACGGTTCAAGAACAATTATGGCATTGTACTACCCCTTCTCCTCACAGGGGAGGAATTGAAGAAACAAAGAGAAGAGATATTTTAAGGACAGACTTGTGCTAGAAATCAAGGTGGAAGCATCAGAGCTAATACCAGTATTGAGTTATAAGAATTTATTATAAGTTTTATTTGTGTTATTCAAAGTACTAAATTTCTCTTAAGGAGTAATATATTTAAATTAATCTACCAGTGTGTTCTTAATTATTCTTAAACTTCTATCTCAAACAAACATACAAGCCCTTTTAGGAAAACGCTCGTGCTACACAGCCTACCACTAACTACTACAAACATATCATCACGCCATACATTACACTTTAATAAGGACGGCTGGCGTATGCTGCAGGAGGGGGCAATACTCATTCATGTTTAATATACCAAATCTCGGTCAAAAATAAAGAACTTTTCAAAACGGACATGAAAAACCTCACAAAATTTGTAAATTCACATACACAATAAGTAAAATATTTCATTAATTGTATGGGATTTCATGACTCTGCATATAAATTGCAAAAGTGAATAGTAAACTTCAAGATATAAATGTGTTGTAGTTGATAACATGATGTGCTGGTAACTAGACATGAGTGTTGTAAGAAGACTGTGTAGATGATAAAAGTTACTTGATATCTAAGTGTTCTTGAAAGAAGGCAATGTTGTTTTTATACTTACAGACCAGAGTATATATATATATATAAGGCTAACACATTCTGGCACATCTCCCACGTATATAGATTTTCCATTTACTTCAACATTAGATATTATATTATAAAAATATTTCTTTTTAAAGACATAGTTAGTTGATAAAAAGTTGATGGACTATTTTAAAAAAGTTATATCTGCCAATGTTGATCTGATTTATTAAGCCAAGAAATCTTCTCTCACTCACGGTACGGGAAAATGGGAATGAGATTTATTAAAGAGGACTGAAGTGTGAGCTAGTGACAGGCCAACATGAATCGGCAACATTGACGATAAAAGGTCGCCCACCTAACCTTTAGGAGAACAAGTTTTATTTTAAACATGATAATTTGTAATTTTATGCTCCACATTTATTTAAAAAAAAAAAAAAAATCTGGTATGAAACACTCACACGACTTTCTCTTACTGAAGTTTACATAGATTTAATTTTCTTCAAAGTAATAATTTTTACTAAAGAATGTATTTGTCTTTGTAGTAAATGATGTATTTTATATTAAACTGGAGAATTTACATTTAATATAATGACTTATTTGACGAAAGCATAACCTCCCCATCCTCCTCATATATTTATTGAAATGAAATTTCTAGGAAACAAAGTCAAAGGTCTTCTTTATTCATAGTTAGTGAAATAAATTTAATGAATTTCGTCAGTGTATTTTATGAATAAAATCATAACAAACGAATAACAATTTTCAGTAAAAACGGATTTTCGACCAACCGATTTTCCTTCAAACTCAGAATTTTAACAACATATTTAATCCCTGATTTAATGGAAGGAAATAGCTAAATGGTTGTTAGCATACTGGACTCCCACGCGGAGGACCCGGGTTCGAGTCCAGCTGTGCTATACTTACGATTTTTTCTTTCTAGGAGCCTCTACAGCTCATTGCCCGGTGATGGACAGTGTTATCTGTAACGAGAGAACACTGTCCAAAGGCCAGCAGTGCAGTGAGCAGGCTCCGGGCACCAATGATCATAGATGTTGACGCGCCTTAAATTAAAAAAAAAAAAAAAAATCTGATTAAAACTATTTAGTCAGATAAAATTGTATAATAAACTGAAATAACACTTTAGAAGAAAAACCCGCCGCCCCCTTCCTCAAAACAATTTCAATGATTGTTTCCGGAGAAATTTTGTAGCTTTTTTGTATGTGTAGTCGATACGTATATGAAAATTGTTGAAATCGTTTTTGTGAAAATCTCAAAAACTAAAAAAAAAAAAAACTGTTCAAGAGAAATGCAATTCCGGTCACCCGATTTTCTTTAGTCTCGGAATATTGGCAATATATTTAATTCTATTTAATATTATTTAGATGGTACAATTATATGATAAATTGAAATAACACTTTAGAGGAAAACATAATTCCACCTCTATTCTAAAAGGGCCACTTAAAAGAATTTTCCCAGAGAAATGTTTCAAGTAAAAGATGTAGGTCTTTTTATGTATAATTAATGACCATTCAAGTTTCAAGAAAATCGTTAGAGCCGTTTTCGAGAAAAAGGCCAAAAACTAAAAAAAATCCATTCATCGGAGTGTTATTTCCGGTTTCGCCGATTTTGATCAATAGCTTACTGTCCCATGCTAGTATTTAAACTAAATACGTCAAGGTTGAACTTTCTGCCATTTTCCGTTTTTGAGTTAAACTAACCACACACCCCAATTCCTAATAACCATTTTGGACTTAGGTGGCCTCAAAACGTAAAATCGACACCCTTGAAAATCTGAAACTATTGCAATACTTTTTCTTACCACCATGCAGTAAGCGAAAGTAAAAATGGCTAATTCCATTTTACTTTTTACTTTCTCTTAAAAAGATTTTGGAAGCCACATGACTTTTTTTTTTTTTAATTTAAGGTGCGTCAACATGTATGGAGCCTTCTCAGTGGTCTGCCGGCCTCCGGACAGTGTTATCTCGTTACACACAACACTGTCCATCACCGGTCAATGAGCTGTAGAGGCTCCTAGAAAGAAAAAATCTAAGGGTAGCACAGCTGGACTCGAACCCGGGTCCTCCGCATGGGAGTCCAACACGCTAACCACTTAGCTATTCCCTTCTCTCACATGACATTTGGCTTCAACCGCCATTTGAAGTTTTGTTGAGGTGGATTGATGCGCTGCTTGACCGTCTACAATTTAGTCTCATTCAGATAGCTCTCATGTCTCTAAAACCAATTAGATAAAAATGTATGGTATTTTACGATATCTATATATTTATATAAACTTAACTTGGAGTTACTCGAAGTTCTTCAAACGTAATTTTAAAAAAATATTTAAATGCAGGGAATGTTTTGTTATGGGCATGGAACTTAAGCAACGCAATGAAATGGCATTTCAAAAGAAAGCTGAATATCTAAGCTATTCAGAATAAAATCCATTTTTTTCGAATATTTGTTTCAAATAATGATTAAGGCTATTATATTAATAGTAATATACTATTGAAAACAAAAATAGTTGAAGCCGTTTTAGAGAAAATTGGGAAAACTAAAAAAAAAAAACCATTGATGGGGAGGGTTTATATATCTGAGTGCAACTCTGAACTCCGAAACTCTAGGGCGCGGAAGAGGGGAAGGCGTGAACGAACATAAGGACGCAGAATCGAGGAAGCAAAGGACTTTTGGGGCAGCGTTTATCCTTTCTTTTTTTTTAACGGCTTGACAGTAAATCTCAAGAGAAAACATTACAACCAAGTAAAAAGATTGATTGCAGATTCAGGTTGCAACTGGAGAAACGGCATAGAACATGATAGAACCTGCAGATCCTGTGGGAAATTGGAGGAGATTCCAATAAACCCTGTCCTATTATGACCTTATCAACCAGGGAAAGTTAAGAAGATTGGGTTTTTATCTGGTGATGGAAGAGGAGGACATTCTCTCTAGAACATTCTCAACAAGTTCTTAGAAAAAGAGTCTTGGAAGGGTAAGTTGAGAGGTTTCATTTTGCTGGAGACACAAAATAACTTTCAAAATACTATAAGCTCTATAAAATAAGTTAAAAAAATGGGCGCCCATTATTCAATAAACACGCCCACAAAGAATCTATTAAAGATATTTCAAAAAAGGATGAAACAAAGACATTTTTCTTTAAAAGAATGGAAGATATAATAATAGCTATTCCCACAGAAAATAAGCTAAATGAAAATATATAGCTTCAGTCGTAGTAAGACAATAGTCTTAGAGGATACTTGCAAATAAACCCATCTATTTTCCAGTTTTAACTAAGTTAAATTAAACAAATAGATTTTAAGAAGTACAATAAAACTAGGATTTATTTTAAGAATTTCATTTGTTCAAGATAAGTTAATTTTACTTACGTTCAAATCAAATTCAGGAAAGGCTATCAATCTCTTGTCACATTAAATAATATTTTAGTAAAATAACTTAGAAGTCTTTTAGTTGTCACCTTAAAAATATAAACTTCAAAGTTTGTATTGTCTGTACAGTTTATGTAATTAGTTTAATGTAATTGCTAACTAAACCAATCGGTAAACTATGCTACAAAACTAAATCTATAGGGTATTCATGAAATGGACTTGCAAATGCCAAGTTGTTTCAAACTATTTGAAACGAAATTACTCTTTAGGATATTAAGAGAAATTCAGGTTTCATCATGAAAATAGAAAAGTACAAAATGGCTGAATAAATCTTTTAATTCGCGCAATGTAAATTTTCCTAATGAGTCTTATCTCTAATAATTGAGATAAATAGTTTTTAAATATGGATTAGAGAAATTGTTAAATTGTAACATTTTATTCCCCTATTTTGGGAGAAAATGTAACCATGATAGAGTGGTTACAGGCGTGGACCGCACATACCACATATTGTTGGTTTTTAGGATAAACTAATACCTGATATTGTAGATCAATTGGCAGCGCTACCATAATGCTTGTACAATTTATAGCAAAATCTAACATATCCGCTTCTACGAAATCCAGTTACAATTAATTTTTACCGAAACAGTTTCAAATGCAAAATGTTTACGTTTATATGTATGTGTACGTCTATAAATATTATGACTAGTTTAATACAAATCATTGGGGTCATTTTTGAAAAAATAGCGGGAAACATAAAAACATTCAATAAGGCCATACTTGGATGACAGATTCTGGCCTTACGAACCGGCAACAGTATGATACCTAAACAGAATATCAACGGTTTTTTTTTTTACTTTTGAAATTACTTTGTTCACACGAATATTATAAAGTAGTAAATATAAAATAATACATCGATTTCATGTGATTCTTTATATCTGACGGGAGCAATATTTTTAAGATTTGGTCCTTGCAGACTGTTTAGCTAAACAGGCTATCAGTCTGCAATCTCATTCACCTTTAACCAGGTATGACCTTTAACCCATATTCAATGCTATTTTACTATTTAAATAACCCTATTTCGTGTGGTAGAAATGGATGAACAAGTTAAGGGAAAACAAAAAGTTCCTAGTAATTATCAAATATTGAAACGATAGAAACAGACAATGTTAAGTTTATGAACAATATCATAAATCATTATTACCTATCAACATAAGCTATCTATCTGTTGAATGAGTATAATAAGTCCACATGCCAGGGTTGTGAAATGAATGGTGCGTTTTTAATTAACTGTCATGTCATAAAGTGGGATTCAAGGAGGGGAAAAACATATGGGGGACAGTGACCATATGCTCAACTTGTTGACATCATATGATGATAATTACAGACTGACATTTTGTACTGTACGAATGGGTAAATAATGTTAAAATAAAAAATATGTAATAGATAAGGAATGAAATTTAATATCTAATATAAAAAAGTCAAAAATTAAAATAAAAAATACTTTTAATAAGAGTGAATTCGACATAAATTGAAAAACAAAACGGATCATAAATATCATACGACATTTTATTGCAATGTATGACTCACATATTGCAATTGACAAAAGGAATTTATAATGCCTAAAAGAAAAACTAAATATAAAATCTTGTAGGAAACCCTCATACGACTTTCTCATACAATTTATATCTTTTAGATTTATTATTTATTAATACAGGTATTACTTAGCTTCTCCAAATTTCGCATATTACCTACTGAAAATTTAAATAATGAGTCGAAATACAATATGAGTACATACACAACTTAAGAACTATACTTATGTAACATAATTTAAAAAAAAGGTAATTTTGTGATACTTGAGCTTGTTTCAATGAACATAAATGCTTTATATTCTGCTCGGTATTTGAAAGTGCATGCCGAAGTTTTCTTAATCAAGTCCTTTTAAGCACGACTGCTTATCATTTTTAATGAACATTAGAGTTGAAAAATTTTGTGCACATAAATATGTCATTGGAAATTAGAGTAGAATTGAAATAGTGTGATCTTAAATCTGATGATATTCTTTCCTAACCGAAATCCAGAAAGCATCCAAATGGAACTTCGGCAAAGTGAAGTTTTAGCGCCCCGAAGTTACTCAATTCAATAAATTCCTCTCGAATTTGCAGAGAAAGTGCATCTGCAGAATTTATAGCACTGGTTGTTTTGTAAAAGGATTTCGAATCCAATCTTACTGTTCCGTATTAATTGAATAAAAATAGTGGTCAAATTTATTCACCTCTTTTGGTATTATTTATTTATTATACACGAAGGCCACATGCGGCGCGCGGTTGGCTAGCCCTGCATGGTACCTACTTTTATCTTATGGGCGCGGTAGCACACATAGCATTGGCACATGCCACACCGATTTCCGTGGCCCACCGGTTGCGCAACACTGATATAGACGATAGAATCGTACAATATGGTAAAGTAGCATTTAGAGAAAAGCCTTACAACATCCCGCCCACAGAACCCCTCTGAAATGAATTTGCCCGGAAAAATGTTTCAAATAAAAGTTTCAACTCAATACCAAGTTTAAAGAAAATCCGTTTTCGAGAAAATTGCAATAATCAATATATGGTAAAGAGGTACATCCGGTCGACTGATTTTGTCAAAACCTTATTCTCGTGTCCCCTGGCAGCATACTTTCCGTTTTTGAGTAATGCTGATCACATATACATATACAACACATCAATTTTTAGAAACCCTTTTTTTCGGAATTGGGGAACCTCGAAACATGTACCTATTTCCGGTGAAAGCTGGGATAACAAAAATTTGACACGATCGGAATAAGAGAAAATAAAACTGAAAATTAAATATAAAACGAAAAAAGAACTAAGCTTTAATATATAATTGTTATCAATTAAGCAGAGATGTAATTGAACTCAAGTAAAAAGGATAATTGTACCAGTTGGTATTTAACTAATATATGGGATATACGTGTCAACCAAATGGCCAAATCGTGATTTGAAAACGCTCTCAGCATACTAAACTAAGGAGAAAATCGAGAAAATTAAATAGAAATATGGAAAATTAATTTAAATAAATGGCGTTTAAAAGATCGAAAATAAAAATTTCATTGTAAATTGATTATTTCTCTCATAGCGAGCTAACCAAGAGAATAATTTTTTATTGTTTATTGCAGGATTTTTTAAATATAATTGAGAGGCGAGGTTTGATAGGATGGTTTGAAATGGTCCCCAGTTTGAGACACACGTGTAACACAAAATTCATATTTCAAAGAAAAAGATTTTCAGAGTAAAAAGACCAACGCAAAGTCCACCTTAATCTTATTTAGATACTTTATAACTGACAATTTTCTTCGAACTTAATAGAAAATATACTAAAACTTCAGTTGCCCTCCCCATAACAATCCACATACTTACGAATAGTAAAACAAACTAGTGAAGTGATAAAGACAGGGGAATATCCCCTCCAATACGCTTCCAATAAGTAGCTAGTAGTTAAAAAAGTTCTATTACCTTACTAGGACTGCTATTCTCCCCACCCACAGACGTAATTTACACTATTGGCAATAAAATAAATAAGCACGAGAATATTAAATGTTAAACAAAAATAATAAAAATTTGATGAAATTAAACAAAATGATAAAAACAAAAATAAAATTGTCTCTGATAATAAACAATTAATGATCAAAAAACAATATAAAACTAATTAATACAGACGGGAACAAGAGATGTTGATCGGTCAGCTGA
Organism: Triatoma infestans; assembly: GCA_011037195.1. Lineage (NCBI taxonomy): Eukaryota > Metazoa > Arthropoda > Insecta > Hemiptera > Reduviidae > Triatoma > Triatoma infestans. Next base: position 102,292 of record JAAEAF010005792.1, read on the forward strand.
CCAAAGAATACTTCGCTGAATGCAAATAAATGTATATTGTTTATATTTTATGCATGATTCAATTCCCTAGTGAATAAGTAAATAATTTGTTATTCTAAATAGAACAGTGACTGAGATATGTTCAATTTGACTAACACATATAAAAATCATCTACTGTCGTCTCATTACCTCCGCGTAGCTATCGTTAATTTTGTTTCTAAATATTAAATTACAGCATTCCGTTATAAGTAGGAACTTTACTAATGTACTTTCCATTTACTTTCAATAAACAGTTAATTCTGAATGTTACAGGTCAAAGAACAAATGGCATTAATTCAAGAAATATACTGTTATTAGAAGAAAAGCATTTAGACAGCATAATTTACACTTTCCAAGTCTAATGTTGACATAAGAAAGTTCACAGAACCATTATTGAAATGAATACAATTTTACTAACAAAATACGAGTATGCTATTACATAAGATGGTGTAAATTTTAAGTATGTCAAAGTTGTGACTTAAAAGACAAAACTTAGAAAACCTTTCAAATTAAAATGATTTATCAACTGAAATAAGATACCTTTAAAAATAGAAAAAAAAAAAAAATCCGCAATGAGTTATGACCTCATATTCTTTATGAAGCTCAGGACTTAAAAATATCAGAACGGAGAAAAAAATTTAAATTTTTTGAAAAGTGCACAATATTTTTCTTCAACACCTACAAAAGACATATCTAGAAAATATATACAATATGTATAGCTAAAAAAACAAAAAAAAATATTCATGAATATGTAATGACATATCAGGGTCATAGCAATTTCAAAGTGGCTCCAGCCAGCCGCCATCTTCACAAAGGATGGCAGGAAGAAAGGATAATTTATAACTAGTGGCCCAGCCGGCCGCTGTCTTCAAGACATGGGCCGCGGCCAAACAAAAACCCTTTTCAATAAAAGGGTCAATACATTACATCAGAGACAAGCACCGATAAAGCTGGCCACTAACCTAAATCACTGGTCACCGAACTAACCAAGGTCGCACGCTACGAGAGATGTCTTAGTATGAGTACTTACTTACACACTTGACAGTGTGTGAGTAAGACTAATATAAACTTCGTCCCACTGGAGGAGGGGATCATTATATCAGTAGCGACAGTATCATCAGTATCACGAAGTATATCATTATATCACTATAGCTTCAGTCTATCAGTATATATCATTACGTTACGAGAGCGCGTCCCTATACAAGGTTAAACTTATAATTATTTTCATAGTTGTGCATATTAGTTTATTTATTTTAATCATTTTAAATTATTTGTTGTTTATCTCCTATTTATTTCTAATTATTTCATGTTAATAGTTTCCATTTCTCACATTTAAATTATTGTAAGAATATAGTCTATTTTTATAAATTCAGTGTTAGTAATTCAAGCAATAACTCTCTAAACTAACTTCCGCCTAATAAATCCCTCTTCAGACATCTAACTTCATACCTCAGGAATCACGACAATTGATTCCACTACAAATATATCGACATAATAAATTAAGGCATATGTATATATATTTACAAAATGAGAGAAAAAAATTGTATTCAAAGTGCTGCAAGGAGAAAAAAAATGGCTTTTGCAAGTACCGGGACCCTTTCTGTGCCTCCCAAGTTGAAGACCATAGAGTTTATCCGTCAAAGCAGGCTTCTTTTTTGTGGTTTCCTTTAGAGTTCGTATGTTTATCCATCGTCAGCGTTTGGCTAACAAGTTCATTTAGATAAATAACTTGTAATATACAACTCTATATTTTTAAATGATTTAATCTCAATTACTCTTCACAAAGCACTTTGTTTATTTTTCACCAATATTTAATTTCTAATTATCATTTTTACTCATTTTTTTGCGTCTTTAGATTTACTTATATAATTTTAGTCAACTGCTGTAGACAAAAAATATTATAAAAGATTTATTGTGGAATAAAAAGTTGGGGAAAGAAATATCTGTCAAAATTAGCAGACACTTTATCGTACAAATGTTAAGATAACAGCAACAAATTCATTTTCAGTTTAGTTAATATGCAAGACATGAAAGTACTATTAGAAAAACAGTAACTTAAATTCTTCTTGTCTATTCAAACGAGCGGGGGAGAGAGAATGAGTGTGAAGCTAGAAAGAGAGAAAAAAAATTGTAATTGAAGCGTGAAGAGACAAGATAATTGAACTGGTGTCTTGGCCCAACTCAACCTACAGGAGGAGAATAACATTCTGGAGTCCTCTAAATCTAAATCACAAAAATCCAAATAAATCTAATCAAATCTAAAATGGAAAACTTTTTTATATTTCGAATAGTTATTTACCAAAGACGTGAAGTAATGCTTTATTATACTCGTGTTCAGGTATTGACCATACGAGCACAACGAATGTGGCAACTGAACACGACAATATAAAAATGCTTTACTCACGTGTTGATTTAAATTTTTTCTCCAATCGCATTAAATTGAATCTTAACTGATATAAATATAAACAAAAATATAAAAGGTGCAAATACTGAGTATGCACTTTACTTCAAGTCATATGACTCCTCCTCCTCTCTGTAACCTACTCTCTTTAGTATAACCTCAAAACCTTAGTTAATTGGGATTTCATTTGAAAAACGTTGTTGTTTTCGCGTATTGCAACTAGATGTCGTGCAAGTTAGAATTGAATAATATTTTCTGAATGTTTTTTGTCATTTATAATTAACCTCTCTTTGTTATAACCATAAATCCGTTTATTTGTTTTAATGTATTGCCGATAGGTGTCGGGTTAGTTAGCGATGAATATTACTTTCGCGATTTTCTCAAAAATAGCTCCAACGATTTTTACTTTCTCTTATTCCTAGTAAGAGGAAGTACTGTAAGCGTGTCAAATTTTCGATATCGGGTTTTCACCGGAAATATCCGTTTTGAGGTCCCCTGGGTCCAAAAAAGTGGTTTTTAGCAAATGGTCTCCCTCCTCTCGCTCTCTGTGCGTCTGTGTGTGTGTGTGTGTGTGTGTGTGTGTGTGTGTGTGTGTATGTATGTATGTATGTATGTATGTGAACAGCATAGCTCAAAAAAGAAAAACCGTAGAAAGTTGAAACTTGATATCCCGTTTAGGTATCACCATGAGATCTGACAGTACGTTATCTGTCATAATTCCTCAACCGGAAGTACCACTTTACTAGTGTTTTTTTTTCAATATTTTGCGATTTTTTTCAAAAAGTGACTCAGACAATTTTCTTTAAACTTGGAATATCAACTACACATACAAAGAGCTTCAACTTTTATTCAAAACATTTCTCTGGAAAAATTCATTTAAGGGCACTTTTAGGGGAGGGGGTGGGGTTAGGTTTTCCTCTAAAGTGCTATTTCAGTTTATTGAATAGTTCTGTCATCTATTAATTATAATTAAAAAAAATGTGTTCTTGAAATTCCGAGTTTGAAAAAAAATTGGATGACCAAAAGTGCGTTTTTCCTGAAATGTATTTTTTTACTTTCTTTCGCTTTTCTCGAAAATGGTTCCGACGATTTTCTTCAAACTTGTTATATCAACTATACATACAAAAATCTACAATTTTTACTTAAAACATTTCTCTGGAAAGATTCATGTAAGGTCACTTTTGGGGGAAGAGTGGGGTTATGTTTTTCTCTAAAGTGCTATCATAGTTGATTATACAATTCTACCATCTAAACAAAAATTAATTACAAATAAATAGACGGCTAAAATTAAGAAAATTAGTAAACCGGAAGTGCTCTTTTACTGAACATTTGTTTCAGTTTTCGATGAATTTCATCATATTTAGTACACAAACACCAAAATATGTCAATTACAATTTTGAAAACTGGAGTAAGAGAAAGTTGTGTGAGGGTTTCAGACCAGATTTTTTTTTAAATTTCGCATACTAAGTTACCAGTGTATATGTTAATACCTGTTACTTTTATTTGAAACATTTTCAAGAGAAAAATTGATTTTTTAGAGGTTTTGAGGAATATTAGCGTTATGTATTTTCTCTAAAATACCACTTCAATAGAATGCATGGTTTTTACCACCTATATGATTATTAATAAAACCATTAGAAACACTGAAAGAATTCCAAATTTGAAAAAAAAAAATCGGTCAACCAGAAGGGCGACTTTACGAATGAATTTCTGAATTTTTTTCCGGTCACAACAATAACGATTTTACTTTCAGTTTAAATTGCTTCTTTATATATGATTTTATTTTAGGTTATACCACAGAAGGAGTAGTGGAATATCAAATACATCTATGTGGAATGTATTTTAGTGTGCATGGGTTTTTTGTTTATGTGTGTATCTGAGGGAGTCGGACCAGCTCCTCGGTAAAAAAGTGATTGTTCAATTTTTAAGAGTAAAATTTAAACAAGATAAAATAATTTACAAGCTAAGTCCCATTAAGCGCTAGGGTTGGTTGTATGGCACCAAGGTTAGTTTTATTTTTTTTTTTTTAAGTTGATATCTCTCCCGCAATACCCGAGCATTCGCTCATTACCTGCTGGTAATGCTTTTAGGCTAATGCTTTTGGGCATCTAGGCTAATGCGAAAAAAAACATTGAAATGTATGTAATGTTACCTACTGCTTATCCTTCGCCACATAAATCTTCGCCACAACTTATTTTAAGACAAATGAGTAAAATGTTGTCATTAACATATAAATATTAAGAGCCTTAAGAGAAAGTCGAGTGTATGTTTGTACACCAGATTCATTTCTATATATTATATCATATCTGTTGGAATAAAAATGTTGACAAACGGTTGAAAAAAATCTTTTGACACTACTACTAAAAAAAATAATCTAATACAGCGGTATTTTCATTAATCAAAAGAGAATAGAAGAAAGAAATGAACAAGATAAATCAACAAAAAATGGAAAGAGTCTTGTATTAGAAGAAAAAAAAAAAAATTCAAGATACAGAAGTAGGGGATGAATGTTGGATGTAATAAGTACACCTGTTCCTTATATCAATCATAAAGAGAGATTTCACCACCGATTTCTTCACGATCTTTTCTTTAAGCCGTAGTCAAATCCAAATAAAATTTCCATATTTTATAAATCACTCAAAGTTCCTTCCTCCCACAGCAATTTTTTGCATAATACGAATTTTTTTTACGATGTAAGGGCTTCTTCTTCTTCTTTCTTTCACAATGCTGATCAAGCATTGTTCAAAGTTGATGTAGACAGAGGTGCTTGATCTTGTAATTAGCTGATCAATGAGAACTCAATAGATTTTCAACACTGTTCAAAAAAAAAATTGTAAAAGATTTCAACATATTCCAAGAATTATACAGAACTCAAAATATGAATTTCCACAGAAAATACTGTATCGAAAATTTGATAAGATTTCAATTTTCATCTAGGGGCGAGATTAGCTCAATTATATATATTTGCTCCCAAGAAAATTAAATTAGGATTAATTTAATAAAAACATTTTCATCACCTAATAAAAATTAATTAAAACACAACGTAATTAATTATTAATTTCGTTTTTTTAACTGTCCATTATATTTCCTCTGTAAGATTTTTATTAATATATATTGTGCAGTTCTATAAGTTTATGTAAATCTAAGTAAATAACTTAGTAAACAACATGAACTTAGTTCATGTTGGTTTTTAAAACTTTTTTTTTATTTTTTATTAAAACATTTAATATATTATTTATGGTGAAATAAAAAACTTAATAATTTATGCTCAAGGAAAAGTGTTTATAAAGCGACCACAAAATGGCGTGAGCAGTTTTTTAATGACAAAAAAAAAATCATCTTTACTTGCTCTTTTATCTTTCTTCAGGAACTCTTTAGAGATAAGTACATTGGGTACGTGCAAGTTGAAATTAATTTTGTTTATCTTATAAAAAATAACAAGTTTTAAAGAATATCGTACACCTGAAAGTATGACTTTACAGATTTTTACTTTCTTCTACTTCCGGCAAGAGTATTCAATTGCGATTGTGTCAAACATTCGAAATTGCAGTTTCACCGGAAATAAATATTTTGAGGATCCCAGATTACAAAAAAAAAGAAGGTTTTTAGCGAATGGTCTGAGAAGATAAACAAAATAACTAAAAAACGTAAAATGGCATGAAGTTTTCGAACCGGATTTCTTCTTTTTTGGAGATTTTTCTCGAAATCCCCTCCTACGATTTCCTTTAAGCCTTAACTGTACACACACAGTAATGCCTATTACTTTACTCTTCGAACATTATTCCGGGAAAATTGATTTTTTTTGGGGATCTGGGGGAACAGTAATGTTAAACTTCCCTCTAAAGTATCACGTTACATAATAATAATATAATATAGTTGCTATATAGTGTAATGAGTGTTGCAAGTATTTTAATATTAAAAAAAAAAATCTGATAACCGATAATATGACTTTACAGAAAAGGTGTTTGTATTTGCTCGGACAGCCAAGCTGCGCTGAAGGTGCTGAATTCATGTGTCTTCACTTCCAGGTTGGTGTTAGAATGTTCCAAAAGACTGGAAGAGCTTTCGTCTCTGAAGAATGTGCTTCTAGTCTGGGTACCGGGTCACATGGGAATTTTGGGAATGCACGGAGGTGGAATAGGCGTTTGCCAAATTAGGCGCCTCTCTTCCTTTCATTGGTCCCGAGCCTGCTGTTGGCGTGTCTTCTGGCACATGTCTGTCAAGCTTCCAGACATGGACAGCTTCTGGATGATCTCAGTCGGTTACAAAATGCTCATCATGGGTCCGGACAAAGCTGTGTTTTTCACGGAGCTCTCTCAGACATCTTGTTGGATCTCTTGCTGGACATTGTGGTTGAAGGAGACATCTCTACATAATGGGGCTCATACCGGATCCATTTTGTAGAGTCCGTGAGACAGAGGAGGAAACACCCATCCATCTTATGACTGATTGCCTGGGTTGTGAGAAAATTAGATTCAGGACCTTTGGTTGGAATAGGATGTCTATGGAAGAGCTTAGGCTATTTCCGCTTAAGGTTATTGTCCGATTTATTCGGACTGCAGTGAATCTTAGATGGATTAGATCCGGGTCAGGATATTTGTTCTAGACCCGGTTTGTTGTTTTTCTTGGGGTAGCTATAATGGGCCCAGTGAGGCTTTGGATAGCGTAGGGTTTGGTCCCTCCCAATAGATAAATAATAATAATGACTTTACAGAATAAGTTTCTGAGTTTTTTTAGAGCTTCTCAAATACGATCTTAGCGATTATCCTTGGTGTGCTAGATGCGCAAATATAAATGTATCACTTTGATATCTCACATTTTCCTATTAAAAATCCTGATTTTTTTTTCTACTGCTTCAAGCAACAAAACAGAATGGCGACAGTTTAAATTTAAACCTAACTGATAATACAACCCGCAAAATTTCTCTAAAATCAATGTACCAAAAAAATATTTCAATTGAATGTGATACTTATTTTATCTGTGAAAATAAACATTCCAAGTTTAAAGAAAACCGTTGCAGGTGTTATCGAGCTCTAAGCAACTTAAACATTATCTCACCTCCCAATTGTCTTCAAATTTGGAATTCTAGCAATGTATCTTAATATTAAATACGAAGTACAACCATACATTGTATTGAAGTGTATATTTGAGGAAAACTTTACGTTTACACACATATAAGATGTTTAAAGAAAGTCGTTGGAATCATTTCAAGAAAATTGCAAAAAAAAAAACCCTGTTGATGGATTTTGACCACCAAATTTGAACTTCCTACGATTTCTTGTTTCTGAGTTATTTTGTTTTCTCTCTCTCTCTCTCTCTCTCACACACACACACACACACACACACACATAATATCGGAAAATTTGTTAGGATCGCTAAATTTTCTCCTACCAGCAAGCAACCGAAAGTAAATACTAAACAGAACATAAAAACACATATTATATAAAATATGTACATCTTTTATTCAACTTTTCAAAATAAATGAATAAATAATGATGCACGTTGATTAAGAGAAGAGAATTCCTATATAAATCGTGGTGACATTTTACTAAATTGCAAGTGATTTAGTCGTTTAACCTCTGTGACATACAGAATGATTGATCGTTGAAAAAGTCCAAAATATATAGCTTCGTGTCCAATATTTATAAACTGAAAACCTAAAAAGATTGAAATAGATAATTAATGTGAAGTCAAGTCTTTTGTGAAAAAGTCAATTCTTAAGTTTATTATTTAAGTCATAGTTTTTGTTTTTATTCTCGCCTTAAATAATATTAAAATTCTTTATAATGAGTTTCAATATAAACATTAATTATTTTCAATTACATGGTAAGTTTACAGGACAACTTATTAATAAGGATCTTTACTTCCAAAGAAAGTTTAATGAACATTTTAAAAACAAATTAATAATTAATTACGTACTGTTTTTATGTAATTAATTAATTATTAAGAGTAATGTTCTTTATTAAATTAACATTAATTTAATTTTCAGGAATGATTTGGTGGCTTGACTGCAAATACCAGCCAAAAAAAAAAATTCTTGGAAATATACATTAGTTACTAAATAAAGAGGAAGTTGGTCAGGTTTGGCCATGTTAAAAATAAAAAAATCTCATATGAAACATTCACCCAACTTCCTCTAATTGCAATTAATACACGTTGAATTGCAATTGAATTTCATTAAAACTGCAATGGTAAGGGGATTTATATCGTATAGCAGCAACTCTGACCCAATCAATCTCAATATCTCCGCAGTTAGCAGTAAAAAATAGCGGAAATCGTTTTCAAGAAAATTCCAAAAAATAAAGAAACCTAGATTGTAAAGTTGCACTTCCGGTTAACCAAATTTTCTTCAAATTTGGAATTTTATCAATACCTCTAATGTACGTTGTTATTATTATTAAGGCGGTAGAACCATACATTGTATTGAAGTGGTACTTTAGAGGAGCTTTAGCTATACCTCTTGCTCCAGAACATCACAAAAAATTAATTTATTCTAGATAAATGTTTCAAAATAAAAGTGATAGGCATTTATGTGTGCAAATCATATATATATGAAGTTTAAAGAAAAATCATTGGAACGGTTTTCCGGGAAAAAAGTGAAAATATCATACAGTAATGTCGCACTTCCGGCTGATGGATTATGACCGAAACCTTCATGAAAGATGCATTAGTGGAAATTAAACGTAATGATACCAACCAACTTTGTGCTTCCTGCGGGCTTTTCTTTTATGAGATACTATGTTCAAACACACGCACACACACCCCACTACCTCTCTGGGAACGTAAAAGCTCAATTTCAAAAATTTGACATATTTCCAATGCTTCCTCTTACTAAGGAGTAAGAGAAAGTAAAAATAAGTGATTTAGCAGGGCGTTAGAATAGACTTCTGAAGGACGGTGGAGATTAGGCTTCTCTGGAGCTGGACGGGACGGAGATTGGCGAAACAGAGAGAAGCGGAACATTGAACGCCAACTTTAGTACCTAGGGAAAAAGCGAATAAAGAACTAATAATTGAAATTTCGTACCATAAAACATTAAAGAATAGGTAAGAACTGATGGTATCTTGAAATCATATACATAGAATGCATGCATTATCATATTGTAGCGGAGACGCGTCAGTAGGTGTTCATAATCAGATTAGAGATTTTAAGATCAACCATTTAAGTTCGAGTATCAAAGAATTCTTTTTAATAAATGTAAGAAAACAATTATGTTTTCTGAAAGAGTCTCGTCATCATTATCTCATATATTGCTTAAAGAATAATCAGATTTATTTGGGAGTATCGAATTAAAGAAACAAGAGTTTCATAATTTCTTGCAAAGTTATTTTTATTTTCTTAGAGGACGAGGATAAGCTAATAATTAATAAAATATTGCACACATTCATGAGAACAATGGTAAAAGGAAATATTTTAGATATTATGATGTCACCAAATGTTTATTTATCAAACTCGAGGCATACCAACACAATCAGTATAGCGGTGGTGATAGTGGTTATATATAATCAGTTTACATAGTAAAATAGCGAACAGATGGTATCCAGACAATATTCAACTAAATGACAATCTCTATAGAACAATAATATCGTAACAATACAACAGAACACCCACCAGATCTTTACAATAACACTAATAAACAAACATTTGAAATTGGATTTAAACCTTTAAAAAACACTATTTAATTTAATAAAACCTTTATTAATTCTCTCTCTGAATTTATATTTATATTGATTTTTACAGATGTTTCTTTCAACATGTTTTTCAAATAAAGTTGACACCTTGAATTGGTTAAATGAGATTTTTCTTTTTCAATTTAACTGTCAAGATGTTTAAAAGCTCTGTTTGAAATTAAATAATGTTAAAGAATGTTTGAATCAGTTCTTATCTGCAACTGATAGTTCGGGTGATAAAAAAAAAACAAAAACCAAACACAGGCTAAAAGGAAATAAATTCAGGTATATTACATTACATAGAACGAACCTCTCTTATAGTAAATTAAATGTCAAATACAATAATACATAAGACCAAGTACTTTTTTATTAACTTACATGTTTCTATAACAGTTTATTGAGCTAAGAAAATCACCAACCTATTTTCTATTTTACTTCAATAAGAGGAACTAAGTATTAATATTAAATATGGTATTCGAACTTGTGTTTTGACCGGAAATACTCTTTCTCTCACACTCCCTCACTCCTATAAATATACACATAAATAACACGCACAAAAGACTTTATTTAGTGCGTTTAATTCAATTATAAAATTGAAAAATTTTCTTGTTAAACCTATTTGTCCTAACGTACGTATCTATCACAGGGCAGGTTTTAAAGTTGTAGTGAGTCTAGAAAACCCGAAATTCTAACAACGCTTTCATTGTAAAATAATAAATATTATTTAGGTAAAAAAAAAAAAAAAAAAACACATCTGCACTGACGTGGTACTTTAGAGAAAAGCTTTAACGTCACTGCTTCCCTAACCAACACCACCAAAAAATCTAATTTTCCTAGAACAATTTATGTATGTATATTATATGGGAAGTTTAAATAAAATCGTTGGAACCATTTTCGAAAAAATTGCGAAAAACTATATTTTGAAAGTGACACTTCCGGTTGACGGATTTTTTTACCAAAACCTTATTATAAGATACGGATTTTGTACCTGGAGGAAATATGAAATTTGATATATTTTTTTTTTTCTCATAGACCATTTGGTAAATACAATTTTTTCCCCCGTAACCCCACGTCCATAAAGCATGTATTTCCGGACAAAATGTCAATTTCAAAAAACTAACACGACCGCAATACTTCCATCTATATGGCAATACAATATGATTGACAGATAAAACAATAAAACCGAGAGAGAGAGTACAATGTTGGCTTCTCCAAAGCTTGAACTGATAAGTTTGGAAAATTTGGCCCCGGAAATTTCTCACACTATTTTCTCAATATTAAACTTATGAATAATTTTCTTATGAATTTTACAATGCATTTCATTGTCCATAATATTATGTAGCAGTGATAAGATGTATAATATTTTAATCATACAAATTCAATACGTGACAATTTTGGAATATAAACCTCTATTTGATAAGAATAAAAAAAAGGGAGAATATTCTTAATGATATTGAGCATTACACGTAAATTTTGAAGGGATTTATAACAAAATTTCTTATGAATAAAATAACAAAATGCTTATCTGTTTGGTTCCATACGTCTTTAAGTTTTAATCCCAATCGATAGCTATAATTTCCAAAATTTATTGTTTTAAGTATTAATTTGTCGAGTAAAAAGTTTACGAAGTGCATGAAATAAATTTAGGACGAGATTTTATTCTTTCTTATAGCACTATAAAAGTAGATATTAACTATATTATCTCTTGGAGTTGATCTATGCTTCTGATTCGGATATAATATCTTCGAAGTTTTGGATGCTTCTGATCGGTTTCGGATTCTCATCCTTCGACAGAGTAAGGCTATCAAGTTAGTGTAGCAAAGTTAATTTAAATTATTCTACACGAACTTCACAGTCTTAAGGTAGGCGTCCACTTGAGAGAATTACTCCCGAGAGCGTTTCTCGCTAGTGAACATAGTGTTGAGAGTCACTATCAGGCAGCGCGAATAAACTCTCAGAGAAGAAACATGTTGAGAATTACTCGCAAGTGGAAAGGGAATATATCGCTTTCTGCTAGCTACTTTCACAATACGAAACTATTTCGAATTCTGAGAGTGCTCTCCGGCTTTTGCTGAAAAAATGACGCAGAAGAAGAACTGGACGAAAGAAGAATGAAAAATTGATTGGCTTGTATGGAAGAAAATTTCGTTGGATATGAAAAACTCTGACTTCCAGTATCGGGAGAAAAAACATGACGAACTGAAGAAAATTGCAATAGAATTAAATTGCACGTGCAACGACGAATCCCCTGTATAAATTAGTTAATTAGTTAATTATATAAATTAGTAATAATAATATTAATACACACTATCATATTAAATATACAGCCTGACGCTAAAAATCATAATGTGACCATTACGCGCTCATAGACAGATATGGTCTCTCGCATTTTAGTATCCTTTTTTCCAACACACTCTATTATTTGTTGAAACTCTACTGCAATCATTCGGACAAAATTACGACATTGTTGAGTATCTTCAATAGAGCAAATTCCCTTGTAAGCAAGCGTCCAACACGCACACAACGTAGATCTGCGCTGAATCCATGGTTTAACCCAACAACGTGTTATTTTCCGTTTGCCTTTCATTTTTAATGTCACTACAATAGCGGCCGCAAATTTTTGCATAACCATGTGCGAACTTCAAAATTTCAATGTTTCAATTTACGCAGGTATTCTCAAGGTTGCCTAGTGGACACGATGCTGAGAGTGCCCTCCTACATAAACTCTCGAGAGCTACTCTCTCTATTGCTATGGGCGAGTAAAAGTTTTGAAAGCTGCTCTCGAGTGGACAGGCATTGAGAGTAACTATCGAGAGTAACTCTCGTAAGATTCTCATAAATGGACACCTACCATTACTCTGATAATGGATGAGAATCGAAAACCGGTCAGATGCTACCAAAATTACCTACTTTTTATTTTATTTTGTCTTTTTTCGAATTGTTTTTAATAATTAATTTAATTTTATTAGGGTATTAACTAGGTTTAATTAACTACAGTATTCTCTACTAAGATTAAAAAAAAATCGAAGTAAATTAAAAGGTAGGTGAAAAAATGTTCTTCACACGAACCTGGGACATTCAAATAAAACATTTTGAAAAACATACGTTTTAGGAAGAAAAAAAAGCTCGGTAAAAATATAATCCTCTTAAAGGTTAGTGAGTATAATATGCTCACATAACACAAGAGGAACACTCTCTAGACGCTGTTTACTTTATTATTACCACCACTGCTCCATACTTCATGTCACGCCCAGGAGTACATATCCGTTTTTATTCATACGACCTATTTTCACTTTAGACAGTTCGAGTTTAATAAAATGAGGGATTACGCGGTGACACCTTTTTAATTTATAACATATATAGATTTTTTTTTTTTTTTTACTTAAAATTAAATTTTGTACTTACTAGACACTAGCCAACCAGAAATGAGTTGAACACTTACCTGCAAACATAAAAAAAAAGAGAAAAATTAAAACATAATTTATGAAGAAACCTTAAAATAATTAATATAATGAAACAATCAATACAAAGGAACATAAAAAAAACAGATAAAAAGCAATAATCAGATATGAAGAAAACACATTATACGACTTCAATTTATTCACTTCTAATTAAGATAAACTTCTTCAAAAATGGAAGTTTTGTAAAATATTTGGTTGCCTTCAAACATCAGCAATATGGGTAGGGGGGGGGGGAGTATGCTGCCATAAAATGCCAAGAAATACTCAAAATTTCTTTAAAATAATTTTTTATGGAATAAAATGTTTGAAGTTCATACACATACAAGTATAGTCAGAGACCAAGTTTAAGGAAAATCGTTGGTATGACTTTTTCAAGAATATCTTGGAAAACTGAACAATTCAGTAAAATTAACACTTCCGGTCACCGATTTTCTTCAAATTTGGAATTTTGACACCTCATTTAATATTTTAGTCATGTTCTTTTCTAGGGTGACAGGTTAAAATAGTTTAATTTAGAAGGCTTCCAAAAAATTGCAATTTTGTAGGATTTAGAGAAGTTATAATTAATAATTTTAGTAAGGTTGTGCTGTTAAGGGATTAAAGTAGGGGGGTTAATAAAAAAAATTTTAGATTATTGGGGAAAATAAACAAATAGAAAAAAAAACAAAAACAGAACAACATAACACAGTAGGATTAGGAATGGAAGAGCTCAGTGGAGGCCTACCTCATGACAGAGGACCACCGGTTGGCAGAAAAGATAAATATATATAGATAATATTAATGATAGTAATACTGGTAATAATGCGGTTAATATTAATAATAACAAGAATGATAAATCCGGGAAAGGCCAACAAGCGATCGCTGACTCGTGAGAATACAAGTCTGAATATGCGCGCGGCGAAAGTTGTGAAAAGCAAGGATAATAAAGCGAACATTCATGACACTATTAATGATAAAAGTAATAATAATAAAATTAATAATGAAGTATCCTGTGGAAACAGGTGGTGTAAACTTGGCTGGTTTGTATAACCCTACGGACAAAGGTCCCTTACATTCTACATGTAGAAGGTCGGGACGGGAATGTAGGCAGTATCCACCGAGTCACATTCGGTAAATGGATATATATGAAGAGGACAACAGCTATCCAATTGATATAGCGGATATCAGAGCTGTGAGGAAAACCGAATGAAAATCATAACAGCGGCACTTGAAGCATATAAAATGGCACTTTTAAAGGTTGTTTCTCTCTATTTCATATAAAGGGAGAGAGATAATGATATTATGTTTTATAATACACCCTTGAAAGCCGTTTTCTAGGAAATATGCAAACACTAAAAAATCCAATATTATGGTATTTCCGTTGAAGAAATGCGACTGGGAACATCCATTTATCACCTGGTGATATCTAAAAGGAATATAAAATTATAACTTTATGTAATACTTATTTTTTAGTTATATCGTCGACATAGCCCTCATGTGTTGGTCTAGTGGCTAGTGCACTCGCCTCTGGAGCGAGAATTCATGGTTCGATTCCCGTGAGGGTAAAACCGGTGTTGACCCAGTGTCGTGAGAAAAAGTGGGAAGCTACAAGTAATTGGTAGCGCACCTAGGTAGCGAAGGTCAGAACTGGCGAGGGAATCACGGCGTGCTTACTACATGTCCCCTCAAAATCGCCGACTAGCCTTAGACTTTCATGGGCTGTTGTGCGCCAAAGGTTTAATTTTAATCATTCACATACGTCACCAAAACACCGTTCAATAAAAAAAAAAAATTCTAAAAACATGAATTTCTCGTAATAGGATCCATAGCAGAGAAAGAGAGACAAAAATGACAGGACCACTTTCTCGGACTAGAGTGGGAGAAACTGCATAAATACAGCGACGGGAAATAGATAAACAACAGAGTTCACTGCCAGCCACAACGAATTATTTACCTTACCTTTTACGACTCTACCATACTCTACCATTTTAGTGTAAGGTCCAGACAGTCAGTGTCACTTCTTACATTATATAGTGTTCAGCCATATCTAGTTGTTCATTCAAACCAAACCATTTCTCTCCTTCATCAAACCCATTATATTCTTATGGAAAATCTTATACAACTGCTTTACTTCATCAGCAGTAAAAATAAGGAAAAAAAAATTAACTATCAAAACACACACGTTTCCACTAGTGTGATTTTTGAGAAATTGTCTGAATTGGTATAATTTGGACAAAAACTTGGTAGGGGCGAGATTGGTGATAATCAATGGTAATGGTGTACTTGGAACGCGGAGGTTCCAAATTTTCCTCCTTTCTACAGGCTACAGACGGTAAATGTCTCTCGTAAAGACCAATCACAATTATTTGTATTTTTTTTTTTTTACCGAAAATTGAATTTAGAGGATTTCTGAGAGGCGCTAGCGTCACGAGACTTTCTAAAGTACGGTAAAGTACGTTACGTTCCCCCACCACCACCACCACCTGTTTAATATTGAAGGAAATAAATATTTATTAAAATTTCAAAGTTTGAAGAAAAATTTTGTCATTGCAGTGAGAGAAAGTTATGTGTTTGTTATTTTACAACAGATGATTTTATTTATTTATATTTATATCAATTTACTAAATAGAATAAAAGACTTAAATTGTCTTATATTCAGAATAAAAGACTTAAATTGAAATGTAAAACAGAAAGAGTATTATTACAAGAAGAATAACGTAAGGAGAGAAAGGCGAAAGTGAAAATAACAGCGTACTACGCATTTAATTTACTAAAGATAACCTTGTGAAGACTTCCTAAATTACAGAAAAATAGCGACGAGAATATGTTAATTAAATTTGCCACGCAAAAGCACACTTAAATAAAGTTTAGTTAGGGTACACTTTATTCTTAGAACATAGTAGATAAAAATAAAAAACATTTTAGTGAATAACCTTTTAATTTTAAATTCGACAGAAAATAGTAATATGTTATTAATATAATAATTGTAATTAAATAAAACAAATGATTATCTATCTAATCTAAATTAAGATATCTCCCTATTCAGAGTTCCTTGCCCCAAAGTTACCATTTTTCCCGGTCCAACGCATCGTCTTCGCATAAACCTCTCGCAGACATTACTTCGCGCACCTGTGCGAGCCAGCTATTTCTTGGCCTTCCTCTCCTCTGTCTACCGGGAAGGTTGCACCAATGTTTGTTTAGGAAGGCGCGAATCTTCCATTCTCAAGACATGTCCAAACCACAGCAAATCTTCTCTCATCAATTTTTTCGAGGATTGTCTTTATTTGCTGCGGCTATCTCTCTGATGGTGGCGTTCGGTGTTCGATCGAGAATAGTTTTTCTTAAACACCTTCTCCAAAACCACATTTCCGAAGCATTTAGGGTACTGCGTAACCTCGTTGACAGAGTCCAAGCCCCCGAACCATACAGAAGTACGCTTTCTACTAAGGAGGCATATATCTTGTGCTTAGTAGGAATGCTCACGTCGCGGTTCTATAATACGGAATGCAGCATCCGCGTCACTGCTCTTCCCTTTTTTACTTTCTCCTTAACGTCCTCGGAACAAGTTCCATCCTTATTTAGAATAGATCCAAGGTACCTGACCCTGAAACATCCCTTTCTTTTTTGTCCTGAGTCCAACATCAGGTTTGGCATATCTGAATCGCCTACAACTAAATATTCTGAGTTATTTAAATTAATTTCTAGGCCCCATTTCGGACACTCTTCCATTAATTTCTTAGTCATATAGCTAGCGTCCTCTGCGTCTTGCGCGACAATGACTAGGTCGTCTGCGTAGCTTAGAGAGTAGAGATTCCCATGCTCTAATGGGACAAATGATTATATCGTCTTTTTTTAACAAATGATTTCAATGGGTCGGACGCATTGATGGTGGTTGCTAATGGAACTAATTGAGTTTTACTTCTGTGAAAACTGAAGAGAAATACACACAAATTTTTCCGCATTTCTCAATTTCCAAACTGGAAATTTGATAAAATTTCTCTAATATTATTTAGATAAAGAGATGACACTTTCAAGGAAACCTAACTTCACAATTCTTAAAAAAACTCCTAGAATAAGTTGCAGAAAGGTTGTAAAACATTACGTTAAAGTAAAAGAAAAATTATATTATATTTTCTGATATTTAATTTTTTATTCACTTAAAATAATAAAACAAATATTTATTTAATTTAATAAATTTTTACTTTAATATTATTAATACATTTTAACAATTTAAAACATAACTTTAAAATTTGTTTAATTGAAAGGTGGTTGCTATGTTTTCACTTGAGTTGTGCTATAAATGAAATAATGATCATGTGGGCAAATGCTGAATAATATTAGGTTACAAACGGAGAGACTCAATTTATGAACTAATCCAATTATAAAAAATTAGGCTAAGATAAGACAATACTATCCTGGCTTAGGTAAATACATGTACCCCCAATATCTTTATATTTATATTAAGGGAAAAGCATCTAAATTTATAGCAAATTTGTCAACTTTATAATTTATTATTGTATAAATACACTAAGAGTAAATCACCAAACGGTAAAATAATTAACTATAAATATGTATATACAAATTAATGTAATGTTATGACAGAATGAACGACTCAACAACGCTCATTTTGAATACTGTAGTTGCTAGCAAGTGTCAATGATTTTTTTTTTTTTCCTACATCTATAAATTACCATAGCTACAGCAAAAGTCTCATATTCAATTAAACCAGCAGATGTCGCATTATATTTTCATAAACAAAATTTCCATACTGGCTATTTCTATGGAGGGAACATTCCATATCCGTAACATGTTAATTTGATTTGAATTTCTATTATTTGCGCAACTGTCAACGTATGAGGATTAGGAATTTTCATTAAATAAAAATAATTAAAAAAAAAAAAACGA